>JAGKTI010001011.1:24665-77816 GCA_018397915.1 Birgus latro | reverse complement strand
CTACCACCAACCCCCTCCCAGCACAAATGTCCACTAAAGCACTGCCATTCTCATCCATCTCTGCAGGCACACCCCACTCACCAACCACTCCATCCACCTTCTCATTCCCTACTTTTCCATTCATATCTCCAATCAGAAACACTCTCTCATTCCTTTCAAACTTTTCCAAGCAGGCTTCCACATTTGTCCAAAACTCTTCTCTCACTCTACTTACACGATCTTGCGTTGGCGCATACACGCACACAATTGCCCACATTTGTAGTCCAACTTTCACTCTTACCCACACAATCCTTGACCCAACTGATCTATACTCTCTTACATTCTCCTTCCACCTGTTGCCCACAACAATACACACTCCCTCTTTTGCCCTCTCATTCTCACCCACTCCTGCGCATATACCCCACCCATATTCCCATTCTCTCACACTCTCACCTCGCCATTTAGTTTCAGTTATTCCACATATATCCACTTGCGCACTCTCAAGCACCTGTACAATCTCTCTCTCTTTCACCTCATCATTCATACCCCTCACATTCCAGGTCGCAATCTTTATCTCGTCCTTTGTCCGTTCCTTTGTCGTCAACTTTTGGTCAGTCCTGGTCCGAGGCTTCCTGTTCGTATTTTTAGTTAGATGTTTGTAGAATTGTGTAATCAAGGAAACAGAAACTGCTACATCACACAGAAGCATTGCCAAAAGAAGGAACTATTGTAGACATAAATACTGATCTACTATATGTCATTACAATAAATAATGAGACACAGAGCAATTACTTTAGAAACTCAGCACTGTATTGTGTAAGACTTTCGTAACTGTTCAACTAAAAAAGTCAATCAATATTACTGATGGCCATTTCACCGCAGACCCACACTGGAAATTCTCATGTGGTATTGTGGTATGTTAAAACTGCAACTGCTACAGTACATCATCTTTACTTCACTCAAAATTAATGTTAAGGCTTATTATTTTACTTGACAGTCATTTGATTGACTCTGTTTGGTAGGTTATTATGAAGCAAAGATGTGTGGAAAGGTTTGCTTGTCAGGTGGAGTCAGGATTCCCAGGGCTTGAATGGCATGCTGTTTAGTTTTCGTGTTATCTTGTTTTTTTCCTTTTTCCTTTCCTTCTGAACCTTACCTCATCCCACCATGGGAGGCAGGAAGGGTCAGAAGGATGTTAATGATTATGATACAGTAATTACAAAGGTAAGAAGTCTCCATCTTACACCAAGCACTCCTCCTACACCATCTCTTTTATGCACCAAAACACACTTTTTAACAGCATTCTTGCAATACCAGACAGGTCCTTGAGCTCTATATTTAAATTATGACCAGCTCTGATAAAACTTAATCCCTTCAGTCCATCAGGTCCCTGCTGTGCTGAATCAGCTTGTCTGGCAGTAGTCAGAATAGCATTAAAAAATCCTCGAACTGATGGGGTTAATGGAAATAGTTTCTGAACTCATCAGTTGAAAGCTTTATCCTAGAGTGAATACTGATTATCTGGCAGCAGCCAGAGTAACATTTAAATACAAATCAATGGACAAACTGGATTACTCCCTTTAGCACAAGGACATACATTTTTATTCTGGCTGATGCCAGATGATTTGTTCAGCTTAGGAGGGTCCTTGGGGAGAAGGTGTTAATGTCTGGCAAGGCAACTGCAATATTAGCTTTTGATAATCTGATACAATACACTGGTACAAAAATTCCTTATAAACTTTGAACATAACTAATTAAATGAAAATAAAACGAACAGGATAACTTAAACTGGGCGATGATTTGCATGTTTTTTTCTGTAAAGGTAAAACAACCCAAATGTACAAACCCCACCGATCTTTTTTAAATTATTCATTAAAACAAGGTACGGGTATCCTCTTGTGGCACTAGTTTGCAAATATGACTGAACCTGATTTGAGCCAATCTCTGGTTTGCAAAGGCACTGTCCATCCCTCATATTGTTGTTGCTTTAAGATCTTTTATATGCTTCTCGATCTAACTTGGCCTAAAACTGCCATTGTTCCACTGTAAATGATGAGCTGTAACAAGGGATTAAAACTATTGCCTGTCAGAGAGACGTGCTATGGAGAGGATGTAATGGTACTGTTACCCCTTTCTGTAAATGAGCTATGTGAAGAAAGCTGCAAAAGGCTGAAAATTTGGATGTAATTAAGGTTAAAGAACTATAATGCAATTATTTCCATGATATAATACTTAAATATCTTCCAGGTGAGTCAGAGTTCCTTGCTACCAACAATTTCTATATTACTGTATCTATGTCAGATATGCATTTATAGGTCTATAGTACTGCACTGTAAAAGTAGTTTCAATTTCAACTGAAACTGTATTTGTGCAAGTATAAAGCACAGGGGCTAAACTTACATTATCACATAAAACACATCCCTCTCAAACCTGTGTTATGTATAACGTATTTATTACATGAAATCTCATATTATGATTGGATTTTCAACAGGGTGCTTGAATCATGAAAAGGATACCCTGTACACCATCACCAAAACATACTGAAAACTAAGTACATACTGTATCATGGCATGCTGGGTACTGCATATTTTCTTTGTGTCTGAGATGCTATTAAAAACTGTAATGTATCTATCTTCTTCTCGCTATGAAAGGTTTAAAAACAAAAACACATATCAAATACATATCCACATCAATGAAAACCTAAGCAATGATGGCTTTATCCACGGGCTATTCTACTATCACCCAAATTACGCAGTTGCACTGCTACTCTCGGATCAATAGTGGAATAACAACAAATACTTCTAAGCCAAGTCTACAAAATACTGAACCAATATGCTCCTATACTGTATTCAACAAATGAAACATAAATTGGAAAGTGCAGTAAGCAGAAAGCTTTTCTACTGTAGTAGAGTATTAAAGTAAGACTAGCACAACACACACTGTACAGAAGGGATGATTTAGTTCTTGACACAATGTCATCAATTTGACTCACAGCACTAACTTCCTACTGAATACCGGTGTCACGTCTGATGCTTCTGCATGGTGCTTTCGAATATGTGTTCGTAAATTGCCTTTCTGAGTTGAGCGGTAAGGGCAATGAGCACACGCAAAGGGTCTTTCTCCAGTGTGTGTTCTCAAGTGGTTCATCAGATTGGTGGAAGTAATGGTGAAATAGCTGCAGTACGAGCACTTGTATTTCTTTGGATCATTGGAGCTCCTGTGTTCAGAACTCACCGTCCCGCTGCCACCACGACCTCTGCCTTTCTTCTTTTGGTAATTACCGAAAAAACCCGGCCTTCTGCCACGGGCCTTTCTGGTGACGCTGGCCACAACCTCCTGTAGGGTGATGTTCACCTCTAAGAACACTTAGCTAATCCAATTATACTACCACAGTCATCACCTTACCAATACTCAAAAATGTGTGTTTTTCTACATGGTCTGCATATAATAAGACAATGTGTCTGGATAATATACCTGACAATGTCTCTACCATTCAATAAGCAAAAGAACAAACTGTTAAATCAAGCTGAAGCACTCTCAAATGTACCTGTCACCAATACTGAATTGATAAATTTTCAAAAGTATGCTGACACAGAACTACTGCACTCTGATTTCCATAAGTTTTATTATGCAAACTGATACTAGATGCATCATATTTACCATCTCTTGCACAAACAAAAACAATTTTACCTTTTGAATCCACAGATATATTTTTTAATTTGATTCTTCTTTGTCCAAACGATACAGTATTCTGTATGAGATAGCAAGAATAAAACAAAGATGATTTACTTAAGCTAAAGGGCTTACTTATAAGCCACATACAAAATACTGAAAAACTCAATCAATCACATATTACAAAACTCCTACAGAAAATTAAATGGTACTAACAAACTTTGCACTGCCAAGCCCTACATTCATACGGGTAAGTTTTCTTCAATAAAATCTGCTCAATAACACGACCATGAATCTGTGACTCGAACCACATACGTTAAGTGGTAACATCAAAGGTGTTAGCACTGTTACCAGAGGTATTTTGTGGCAAAAGATAAAGCAAACTTTGTGCATTAAAAAAAAAAAAAAATAAATAAATAAACTGTGGATGGGGTGGAGGGGTTTACCAGTGGGGGAGGGAGGAGGGGGCATCAGCTGGAGAGAATGAAGGCAGACAGGGTGATGTGCAAGCAATTTATTTGTGGCTACCCCTTTTGAGACTACAGCACCTGACTACAGAAAAATAGTGCCCTGGGGTCACTGCAACTCTCTCTAGGGGTTTACCAGTATTTCAGATCACTAAAGCAAATACTGTACAAACCTTACAATAATGCACCTCATATTTGTTAAATGGATAATGGATGAGTGAGGCTGGTTTGTCAGGACAAACTTGCCTAGCCCCAGGCTCCTGTGCTCCTCATGGGGCAGCATAGGATTGGATGATGTATGGATAGATGGATGGATGGATAATGTACCAGACACCTTGTGCTTGTTTATCAAAAATGTATACAGAAAAAAGAAAAGAAAAAAAAGAAAAGCCAAACATGATTAAAGCAAAGTTTCCTGCATGCTCCTGGTGTAATTGTTTTCCTTTAGGGTTTTCCAGGTTCCTTCTTTTTTTTAGTGGCAATATGTCACTTCAAATCCTTTCCACAATGAATGTTCTGCCAGGAATGAGTCACACTTAATTTGAGTGCTAAACCTATAACAGCTCATCATCATGCCATTTAGATACAAATGCATTCATCAACCACCTACCTGTATAAGTCAGCCAGCAAAACCACTGAATACCAACAGTCAATTTCTTCACCACCATTAGCATAATTTCTGACACTCTCTTTCCTGGGAACCCACCAACAGATAATCATGATAAAAGAACCATCTCCTGGCTACTTAAATGGTTCTCACTCTATCAGTAACCCTCCTCTCCTTCCAGCATGCAGTTATAACCTCTAATGCTCTTCTTTCTCTCCTTACAAACTGTTCCATAAACCCTCCACTTCTCCCTCCATTAAGGTGTTATAACCCTTCCTGCTCTTCCTTTTCTCCTCTAATAAGCTCTTTTGAACACACTCCTCTCTTTCTGACCATCTAATATGCAGTTCCATGCCCTTTCCTCCTCTCCCTCCAATATCCTGTTCCCACTAGGAAAGAGACACTTCATGCAGCTCCACCGTTACACCCTAATATTGTGGCATCAATGTGTTTAGTTATACGAACACTTCTTGACTTCCCTCCTATCCTCCAATGAGGATGGTGGACTCGGGAAATGGGCAACTTCAGCCTGTAGTTCAATGGGTTTATGTTCAAATGAGCCTGGGGTACCACCATCACCAACAGGTCAGTTGGAAATTGAAGAAAGCATTTTTATGATTTTCTCTATACCAGATACAGTAATCCCTCGATTATCCAACATGACTGAGCCATCGGTGTATCCAGATATGGACGAAATCCGGAGACAGAGCAATATCCTACCTTCCAATAACCTAACCATACCCAGTCTATATGTACGGTATCCCAGCTAAATATGGCAGTGTTCTTCGGTCTTTCAGTTATTTAGACATCAAAGTGCTCATGAGAATATCCAATATAATGCTAGACACTAAGAAAACAATGCATAAACAACAAAAATCCACAAATACCCTAACTATATCTACAATACCCCTCCTAACTGTGCCAGTGTTTTTTTGGTCTTTCAGTTATTCAGACATCAAAACACACATGGGAATATCCAATAAAATGCTAGACACCAAGAAAACGATGCATAAAGGACAAAAATCCACAAATAAATAAAGAAGACAAACATTGAAAAAATAATAATAATAAAGTACAGTACTCACCACCCAGTGAATGGCGGACAGGCGTTGTAACCCACTAGCCTCTAGTTGGCGTACAGTAATTCCGTGTGGTCTAGTGGCTAACGTAATCACCAGTGGTGATTGTATCGAAACCAAAATATTGATACATTACTTTCAATACTAACTGTTCATCTGCAAGTATCGATACTGATGGCTAGGTATTGATTAGAATGATTATAGACTTTCCAATTAACTGAAAACATATTTTCAAAAATACTATTTCATTGGGAAGTAATGATTTTAAGATTTATTAGTGTACTGATTGACAGTTTTAGTGCTCACGTTCCCCTAAAATAGTGGCCATATAATTATTATAACCCAGACTGAGCCTGTCGAGTAATTTTATTAAATTTTTAGGTAGTTCATCGGACTGAAACAGTATTAATTATGAAACTACCTAGCTATCAGTATTGGTAATCGATGCCACCAATACTGGCCAGCAAAGTAATTGGTATTGTATCTAAATTTAATCACTGGTATCACCCATCACTAGTAATCACTTAATAAATGTTGGAAAACTCCTCCTCCTCCTCCATCCGTTACAGCTGGACAAAGAGTGGGGACGTGTGGTAACTGCCACTGAACACAGAGATGCCATATCTCTACTGGCTGGACAGGCAACTCTGAAAATTCAGTAGGGAGGCAGACTGCCACTTCTGCTCAGCTGGTGAGTTATATTCTTCTATCCGTGCACAGCTCGGCTTGAGAGGGGGGCCCGACGACTCTAATCATTCAGTAAGGAGGCAGACAGCCATTTTCACTTAGCTGGAGGGTTATGTTCTTTTACCAGACGGTGGCTCGGCTCAAGAGGGGGGCTAGGCAACTTTGACCATTTGGTAGTGAAGCCAACAGACATTACTGCTCAGCTTGTGACTTGGGGTTTGTATTACTTGTGCGCAGCTGTTAGTTCTGAGTGATCCGGGAGGCTGGGTGACTCTGATTGTCCAGTGAGGGGGTAGATGGCCATATTTGCTCAGCTTGTAGGTTAAGGTCTGCATTACTCTCGCGTGGCCAGTAGCGTCCAAGTGATCTGGGTGACCAGGGGACTCTGACCGTTCGGTGAGGAGGCAAACAGCCATATTTGCTCAGCTTGTGGTACGCAGCCAGCAGCCTCAGAGTGATCTGGGTGGTCAGTTGACTTTGACCATTCGGTAGGGTGCCGGATGGCCATGTTTGCTCAGCCTGTGGGTTAGGGTCTATTACCTGTGCTTAGCCAGACAGTTTTTTAAATTTGTAGGCCGCCCAACCGGTGATGTCGGAAATTTTATGTTCGGAAATGGACAAGTAAATCTGGATACGGATACAATAGAGCCAAGGCCCAACGTTCGGATACGGAGTGCCTAGATAATTGAGTGATTACTGTATGAGGTGACTTGAAGGGGCATGTTCATACCAAGGCCAGAAATGGATATATGAAAGGCCAGAACTGGACATACACATACACAAATTACTGTATATAACAACTTAATATGAACAAAAACAGACAAGGAAAAGGCCACTGCCTTTCAGGGGACCCAAAAGCACTACAACACCATACCAGCCCTGGTTCTGGCACTGCATACTTATCCTTTGACAATCTGCATTAGAACATATTTCCTTCTGGACTCAGTGTGATCATGCTCTTACCCCTCAGTTTTGCTTTCTGAAACACTTACACAAACACGAGCCAAATTAAATCGTGTTTCAATTAAATCACTGGACAAAATTATACTAATGTATTTATTTTTCCTTCATTATACTACCTAGTTCAAACCCAAAATTACTCTACCACTGGGACATTAATGGGAGTGGTGTCTTTATCACTAGTAAGAACTGCATTACTATTTGTTACATTACTGACCTGCAAATAATAATGCTTGCAGTTATATGCAGTAATAATGATCACCTTATTCCAGGCAGTTACTTCATCAAAAGCTTACCATGATTCTCTGATCACTTTATTCACACAATCAGTTTGGAATTTTCTCCAAGAAAATTACATATCTAACAAGTAGAATTACTGTATTCTACCAACTCACTTTGAGCATGTTTCAAATTTGTCATAAAGTCAGGGATAAGAAAAAAAGTATGAATCTACTACTGTATATAAATGGTAAAAGCTGTCTTACATATCTTGACAATGGTGAGCAGCTTCTCTATACACTTTCAAGCAATGTTTTATGGGTCATGAGAGGCAACTAATCCGGAGGGCCAAGGAACACCACATGACCTGTCTCCAACGATTCATGTACTGGTATGGATGGGGAAGGTTTTTGGAGTATGGGATGACAAACAAATACAAAAAGTGTGTAGTAGTGGCAGTCTCTGGGAGTGAGGGAGTCTGTACACTCAACCCTCTGCTATTGTGGGTTTTAGTTATCGTATTTCTCTGCTCCCACGGCTGCCTAAAAAACTGAACAAACTAGACCATCGCACCCCAAATACAGGCTATATATAGTTCACCGGAAATGGAGAAAATAAAAAAAGTTCTGGTTGTGACGTCAGGAAGTCGGGGGTGTTGTGATTGGCCACCTGCCGCCTGAACTACAATGTGAAACAGCCTATTGACTTAATGCTTGACTGCTGGAACAATGTTACCCCTGGCACTATCAGTCAAGCCTGGCATAACATTTTGGAGGGTCTACCTGAGGACTGTCAGGTGGCTGTGCCTGGTACCCAACAGACAGCCGAGGCAGAGGGAGAGGCTGCGGTGGAAGTGGCGCACCAAATCCCTGGAGCTGGTTTTGCTTAGACTACTGGTGAGGACATCCGAGAAATGATACAGCCTGCTGCAGTTACTGCCATTGAAATATCTGAAGATGATGACGTGACACAAGAAGAGGACAGACCAGTACAGGATGAGGAAGGTGCAAATATGAGGCATGAAAGATTATCCATGGCTGAAATCAATTAGATGATAGATTTGTGTTGCCACCCATGCCACCTCCTTGAACAAGATGTAACAATCAACAGCGAAGCAAGGTGCTCCTTTATTAATAAGGCGCTTCCAGGTTACAAGGAGCAGTATCATGCCCACATCAACTCCCTCTGCCAATGCCAAATCACTGAATTCTTTTGGAGTCGCAATGAGGCACAGCCGGCCCAGCAACCAAAGGCTAAACCAAGACCAGGACTCTCCCACTAGCCCTCTGTCTTTGACGAGCCCTCTGACTTTAAGGGCTTCCCTGGTGCTACTGGTGACGAAATTCTGGATGAGTCAGAGGCACGTAGGGGTGATCAATAAGACTCCACCCATGTCTCGGAACCTACCCAACCACCTAAACTCCCAATCGTCCCCAAAAAAGGTATATAAAATGGTAAAAAAAAAGTATGTCGTTTTATTTACATACTGTGATTCTTGTTTTAATGTTTCTTTATATGGCAGAAAAACTTGGTAAAAAAGTGGCAAAAATAGGTTAAATATGTAGTCACCTTGGGGGTCCTGGCACCAATTAGAATTATTACTATAAGTTCTTCAGTTTGGCTATTGCAGTATCGGCTAACATGTGTCTACAGCGGTACCAATTAGGCGTGATAGCAGATCGTTTTGTTTTGTTTCGTTTCGTTTTTGAAGGCTCCAACATGATTGCATGCGTCGGCCTTGGTCATCTAATGGCGGCTCTCCACGCTGCTCGATCCCTGGCAGCCTCCCTGTTCAGTCCCTTAACCCTTAAGTCACACTTAATGACCTCGTCCCATGTCATTCTCGGTCTACCCCTCCCAACCCCTCCCCAATATTAACACCTCTCACCCTCTGTACCCAATTATCATCCCCCATCCTCTCCACATGTCCAAACCACCTCAGCCTACCTCTCCTCATCACAACACCAATACACTCCAGTCCCATCCTACCTCTCAACTCTTCCATCGTAAACCCAGCCCCCCCCAGGCCTTGCACGCAGGGAAGCACTGCACATCCACCTAATCATTGTCATTTCTGTACGTTTAAACCTGCGAATATCCTCTTCCTTTACTGCCCAGGTCTCTAGTTGAGTGAATATATCTTTGTGGGACTCTTAATGAAATGCAAACTTCTGATCATAAAATGAGTACTGCATCCTGCTAACTGTCTGACCTTGGATGGGACTTTCTCCAGGTCACAATTGGTAGACACATGCTACCCATCTTAATATTCGAGGCTCTCATATACAGTATACTGGGCACTACTTTAACCCGCCCAGTCCCACCAACGTACGATGCACGTCACCACTTTTTTTCACGCTCAGACCCACCGATGAGCTTCATACGTCAGTCAATTGCAAGACCCATCGTTTGCACATTTTTCAAGATTCGCAGGTGATTTTTGGTAGGCATATGTGGGAGACTTTCCTCTACCTGCTGTCAAGTGGGGATACTGCTTAGCCACCCCACCCCCCCATGAAATTCACGGTGAAAGTGATTCCTGAGGTGGAGGACAAGGAAACAAAGAAGCTAGAGGGAGAAACAAACAGAAGTAATGAGGTGGTAAAATCATAAAGGAAGGTGTCATATGCTGGTGTTTTTGGTGAGTGAACAATACTTATATCGCCTATGTTATTGTGTGAAAACCAATATAATCTTGTACTACACATAAATTCGTGCCAAATAAATAAATAAATACGTAATTTAAAGTGGCCTGAGTTAGTTAACCCTCCCATAGTTCTTTTTTTTTTAAGCCACGTGCCCTGAGAGAGAATGAAAGATAAGGCTGACTGACACCTGTAGCAACATTTATAAGCTCAGGAGGGCGATTTCTCTATGAATTTTCGATGTTTCTCACCAAAAGCGGAGGTTTGAGGAAAAAAAAAAAATCGGTCGGGTTCTGAGGGTGTGTTGGGTAAAAAATTGGTTGGGACTGGGCGGGTTAATACTTTATCCAAAATGGTTTGGATAAAAAGATAATTTTTTATTACTGATGCTTTGTAGGTTCATGGTTTTGTTACCTGACATCATCATCACCCAAATTCCCACCTAGGAAATAGGGTGAAGCTGACTCTAGAAACAATACATCATACAAGCAGGGCAGCTATCCGACTCAGTAATACAAGGCATAGAATCATTCCCTAATCATCCAAGTCTTGAAAATCCTGGAGTCATCTCAGAAAAAACTAAGCGTACACTGCTTTATTTTTTTCCTTTTATATGCACCTAACACACACTTTTTTGTTACATTTATTCCACCAACTAAAATGCTAATAAAGTGTGCAACCCTACTTATGTGTGTCTGTACTTATATAATACTTTCAAGTCATTAGTCTTTAGTTTCTATGACAGTTTCTCACACTTATATACAATACACATCCACCTTCTTGGCCTACTGCCCCTTCACACTCACTCACATACCCTCTTTTACCTACCACACATCCAACTCATTCATCCTTTTTGCTACTCTATCAATATCCATTTTCTTTTTATAACTCTGTCATTTAAAAACTCTCTTCTACCCTCCAGGTGCCGGAGTGGGATGCCTTTACACCACGACACTAATATAGCTGGACTGCTCCACCACCTAGTTTTGCAAATGTCCCTCAACTCCCTCCCTATCCCCATGCAGGAGGATGGTGGATTGCAAGAGAAGGGCAACATCAGTCTGCAGTCCACTGGGTTCACATCCAAATGAGGCTGGGGCCAGGACAACAATATACAGTATTAATATACTATCTTGCTCCATATCTTTCATGGCTCAATAATTTTTATCCATCCATCATCCAAACCTATGCCGTCCCATGAGAAGCGTAGGAGCCCAGGGCTAGGGAAGTTGGTCCTGACATTAAAGATGATAGTGACCAGCCTCATTCATCCCTGAATGGCATAATGTGTGCAATAAACCCCAACCACCCCTTGGGTATAAACTTACACAGGCTCAATCCGATTGGACCACCTGACTTACCCACTAAACCACCAGGTGCCATAATTTGGTTATATAGTTACCACCCAGCATAGTAAATGGATTCCTGGTGCAGAGGAAATCATTTGGCTTGTCACCCAGTGTAGAGTCACCCATAGGCAGAAAGAAGAGGAAAGAGTGAAGGAAAGAAAAAAGCGGGAGTGAAAAGTCACCCGTAGGAAGAATGAAAAGAAAAGAATGAAGGAAAGAAAAACAGAAAATGAAGGAAGGAAGAGAGGAAAGAGCAGACACCCAAAGCAGCACCATATCGAGTGAGTGGATGGTAAGTGCCCCCATCTACCACCATCTAGCCCATGTATTCAACCGAGATATTGCCTTCATACTTCCACCAGGAAAAGACAACACCAACCTTGAAGGAATTATCATATTGTACTTTAAAGTTAGATTATGTGAATAAAACTCCAAAAGAAGTTTTACCAATTTTTTTTTTTCCCCAAGACAACATCCTGGAAGTTTGATAAAGGACCTTTTCAGTAAATTTAAAGTTACAGCAGTCTGTAAGATCTGTTACCTATCCAACAGGCAGGTGTTCAGTGAGTAAGTATATACATAGTAGCTTGCTTAATCACCAGCCTGTATTTCATACCCTAATCTTCATTTTGTCCCTCAACTAACCTCATACCCATAACATAATGCAATTAAAAACATATACATGATACATATATAACTTCCTGTGATATGAAAACCTTAAAACTACAATTCTGCTCTTAGGTACAAAACATTGTTTTGAAAACTTTTAAACTTTTTATCAACATTAAACAAAGCCTCTTCTCACAACAAGGAAATCTTAAAGGAGAAATGCATACCAACCAATACATTAAATCTATATGATTGTAATATATGACAACTATAAGGCACTGCTTTCTGTTATCAACATCTCCACCAACGAAGTTGGAGGTTATGTATTCGTCTATGTTTTTCTGTCTGTCAGTTTGCCCAGACATATCTCTAAAAGTTCTCGATGAATTTCAATGAAAATTTGTGGAAGGGTGGGCCATGGGCCATGGAAGAAGTGATTAAACTTTTGGGCGGATCTAGAGTATCGCGCACAATACAGTACCTCCAAAAGTTCTCAATGAATTTCAATGAAATTTTGTGGATGGATTGGCAATGGATCAAGAAAGAATTATTAAACTTTGGGGAAGAACCGGATCCTATCTCCACGGACCCAGATCCGGATCTTTTTTAATGGCAATGGTGCTGGCGGAGGTATATGCTCTCTGAGTGTTTTCTAGTTACTATTAAACTGTGTACCAACTTATTTTCATTACGTACATTAATGCAGCAAATGATATTTTGTGCAAATTTAATAAAACAATAACAAAATGAATCCTTATCAGGATTTTATAACATGCTGCATGTCAACATGCAGAAGCCATGTTTAATATTGTGGTAGCTCTCCTGTACTCAGTTTTTTTTTTTTATCAAGGTGAAGATGCACTTGACAGGTTGGTGATGATTGGCTGAATGCAACACTGTTTCATGATCTCCTTATTACTAATTGACAACACATATATGAGGGGGAAATTTGAGTTAGTAAATGTTATTTGGACATGCTGCATTCACCCATTTATCACCAACCTGTCAAGAGCATCTTCGCCTAAAAAAAAAAAAAAAAAACAGTGTTGCATATTCTCTTGTTACCTTCTACTTCAAACCTTTAGCCTTAAAACCCAACTCCTCCAAACTTGACCCAACTCTGCAAAAAAGTTTATGCAAAAAAGTTTCTCTTTCTTCTTCCCTCCACACTCATAGTCCTGCACATCTGTACAACATAACTATCTATCTATTGCCAGACGCCTTAATCCCGTAAGGGGTGGCCACAAACAAATCACTTCCATGTCACCCTGTCTCCCACCATTTCACTACCCTTCTCCCAGCTCACACCTCCCTCTCTCATATACCTCTCCATTCCATCTCTCCATTTTATCTTTGGCCTCTCCCTCCCTTTCCCCCCCCTCCACCTCACTCACATACAGAACATGGAAATTATCAGACAAAGAGGGGTTCAAAAATGTCTGGATAAGGAGAGATGCAAATGAGGAAGAAAGAGCTAAAATAAAGGAGTTAGTAAAGGAAGCAAGGGAAAAAACGAAGAGAACGCAAGAAGAGAAGACCGTGTTTTATTGGAGAGTTATGGATTAGAAACTGAGGAAGTGGTACCAACGGAGAGGAGGAGAAAAGACAGTATAAGTAATAATGAAAAAAGTTTGAAAGTGACGTATACTAATGTTGATGGTTTAATATCAGTAAGGTTAGAAATCAATGATTTCTCGAGAGTACATGAACCTGATGTTATGTGCTTTGTAGACACCAAGTTAAGTGAGGATACTGATATCCACATGGGAGACGGTAAATACAAACTGTGTAGAAGAGACAGAAAAGAAAAAACGGGAGGAGGAGTGACGATAGCAATGAAGAACAACATAAATGTAGATACTGTGGAAATGGGAGAGGGTAGGGCTGAAGTGATAAATATGAAATTAGAAACTGGAGAGAATGGTAAGAGAGATATGGCAGTAGTACATGTTCCACCTAAGACAAGAGCATGGAATGACGATGATTACCAGATGTTGTCAGACATGGTTAGCTATCTACAGAAAGTGATTGAGAAAAGGAACAATTCTAATGGGTGATTTTAATTGTAAAGAGATGAACTGGGAGGAATGGGACTCAGAGGGCAGCGAAGATTCGTGGGGTACAATATTGTTAGACACAGTAATGAATAATGTAATGACGCAGTGGGTCAAAGAAGAGACACGATTCCGAGGTGATGACACGCCAGCAAGATCAGATTTACTGCTAACCAAAGAACCTGACGTAAATGAATCTTTGAAATATCTGTGTCCTATGGGAAAAAGTGATCATGTGGTCATTGAGTTCCAGATGACAATAGGGAATGTGGTGCCAAGAGACGAGCTTTATAGGCAGGGAAAATACAACTTTGGGGAAGCAAACCTTACAGAACTGAGAAAAATTTTTGAAAATGCAGATTGGAGAAAACTAAAAGAAACAAGAGAGATTCTGAGGAAGTGGGATATCTTTCTAGACCTCTATAATTCAGGAGTGGAAAAATATGTTCCAAGAGTAAGTGGGAAAGAAAACAGGAAAAAGAAGTGGTTTAATAAAAGGTGTATGATAGCGAAAAAAGACAGGGACATGGCGTGGAAAAAATGAAGAGAGGTAATAACAGAACAAAGGAAGAATATAAAAGAATTAGAAATGAATATACAAAAATACACAGAGAGGAAGAAAGGAACTTTGAAAAAGGTACATGTATAATTGACAATTGTAAGGATGAACCCAAATTGTTTTATAGATTTGTCAATGGTAAATTGAAACACCAAATTGAAAGTAAAAGGAGAGGTCTATAAAGATGTGGCAATGCAAGCTGAAATAATGAACAAATGTTTCCAATCAGTTTTTACTAATGAAAGGGAGTTTGTGGAGGGGGAGGGAGTGACTAGAAATGTAGTGACAAAAGATATATAAGTGGAAGTGCAGGAAGTGTGTAAATTACTGGAAACTCAAGATGTGAGGAAAGCCCCAGGACCGGATGGAATTTCTAACTGGGTACTGAAGGAATGCAGAGAACAACCGGCAGATAAGATTCACAGTTTCATTATGTGTTCTCTGGAAGAGGGGAAAGTGCCTCGGGAATGGAAGAGAGCAAATGTGATACCAATCTACAAGGGAGGAAACAAGGAAGAACCCCTGAACTACAGACCAATGTCCCTAACCAGCATGGTTGCAAAATTGTGCGAGAGGATCCTGAAAGATACATTGATAAAATATCTTGAAGAGATTAATATTTTGACTGAAAGTCAGTTTGGATTCAGAAGTGGAAGGTCATGTGTTTCCAACTTGTTGAGCTTTTACTCAAGAGTGATTGATATGCTACAGGAGAGAGATGGTTGGGTGGATTGTGTGTACTTAGATTTGGAGAAGGCCTTTGACAAGGTACCCCACAAGAGACTAATGTGGAAATTAGAGCATATAGGACTGAAGGGAAACCTCCTGGAATGGATAAAAGACTTTTTGAGAGATAGACAAATGAGGACAGCAATAAAGACAGGACGTCTGGGTGGAGAGAAATTACAAGTGATGTCCCGCAGGGCTCAGTGTTGGCGCCAGTAATGTTCCTGATTTACGAAATTGATATGGTAGATGGAGTGAACAGTTATGCAAGTCTGTTTGCTGATGATGCAAAGATCTTGAGGAAGGTAGAGGTTGAGGAGGACTGTAAAATGCTGAAGGTGGAGCTGGAGAGGATACATGATTGGAGCCGGATGTGGAAAATGAAATTCAATGCAAAAAAATGTAAAATATTGGAAATGGGCAAAAGCACCAAGAGGTCATCACTGAATTATCTGATGGGTAATGAACCAGTTACAAAAGTGAGAGAAGAGAAAGATTTGGGAGTGCTGGTCCATGATAGCTTGTCACCTGATAAACACATTAACAAGATAGTTAGGAGACATATAAACTCTTGACCAACAGAAGAGTAGCATTTCATTACAAGAATGAAGATATTCTGAAAAAATTCATAGTGGCCATGATCCACCCCAGGTTAGAATATGCAGCAGTAGTGTGGTCCCCACACAAAATGAAAGATATAAATAAGATTAAGAGAATACAAAGAATGCCAACAAAGATGGTCCCCAGTCTGGCAGATGTCATACAGTGAGAGGCTGGAAAGGCTGGATTTGCCTTTCTTTGAGGAAAGAAGAGAGAGGGGCGACATAATTGCAGTGTTCAGGACCATGATGGGAGTAGGTAAAACTGATAGAGAAGATCTGTTTGTATGGGATAAGACAGCAACAAGAGGACACAGACTGAAACTGAAGAAGCCAAGCTGCTTGAAGGACATTAAGAAATATAGTATTCCTTATAGATGCAAAGACCTGTGGAATAGACTGGACATAGAGATCGTCCAGTCTAAAAACTTAAATGAGTTTAAAGCAAAATTTGACTTACTAAGAAAAAGAGACAGGACCCCACGAGTGTAGCTCATTTCCGATATATCACAATTAGGTAAATACAATTAGGTAAATACATAACCTTTGTCCTATTTCCCCACATCAGACCACCTCAACCTACATCAATGCAAGACTTGGTTCACACTTTCTACTCCTACAGAAACCTCTGTTCTTTGTATCCTTTCTACAATTAGCAACATACTGTATTTCTTGAAGAGATTCCTCATTCAGCATTATTTATCAGTGTGAAGAAATTCCACCATGAAAATCATCTCAAATTCTACCCAAACCATAGTATAACATATTATATGAGATGGTTCATAAATTTTTATGGGAATAACAATGAAAAAAATAAGCAGTTACATTAAAAAGATAAAGGGGGGGTGGGGAGTTTCTTGCAAACACAAACTCAATTATGGGTGTATACTTTCTTTTAGTGTGAAAAGATACTGATCAAATGCAAGGAAAATAAGACAATACTAGACAAATCCCACCCCTCTCTTCGTCTTTTCATAAATTTTCCAAAACAAAATGTATGAATGAATACAGTACTGTACTTCACAAAACTATGAACTGCCTATCTCCTTTGTCAACATTTCACATGTACATTGTTTGCTTTGCTTCACTTCATTTAAAGACTCCAACATGCTTGTACACGCTAGCCTTGGTCACATAATGGTGGCTCTTCATGCTGCTTGATCCAGCAGCCTCTCTAATCAGTCCTTTACACACTCCTGACCTCATCCCAAGCCTTTTTCAGTCTACCTTGTAAGCTAAATACAGTAAAGCCTCTTTATTTTGGTCTTCACTATACTGTATTGCGGTGGACTTTACCATCGCCAGACACCCGAAACATAGAAAACCTTCTTATCCCTCCCCAGCAAAGCTCTCTCACTCCTTTTCTGCTCACTTCTCTAGCGCAAGAGATCTGATCAATACTCAAAGTCCTTCATAAAGCAACTGGTCAACTCAGGAACTGTCTCCCTCAATCTATATTTCCTTCTGCATATGACTTCCAGTCTCAAAAATGCTATGTGCCCAGGCATTTCAAAATAAATGAAGCTTAACTCTGACTCCCTTTCACTTTTCTATTTCTTCTTTTTTTTGCTGGCTTACAGCTTTTGATTTGTCTTCTGCTTTACTGATTCAAAACTCAGTCCAATACAATATAAAAAAAAGTTCAGAAATATTAAATTTAGCTTAGCTTTAGTAATATATTTTTTGTAAGTTTGTTATGCTTCAGACACATCAGAGTTTACATTATACAGTATATTCATCAATGTGTCCAGTATCAACATGCATAGTTAACAGCATCTCATACTTACTTGACTGGCTGACCAGATCTTTTCTTCCTATACTGGAGAGTAGACAAATAGATAAATAAAAACTCCCATTTAGTGAAGGTTTGTTTGAAATATGATTTTAGCTGTTGTCTGACTAGGTGTTCCCCCAACCATTCCAATATAATTTGGCTTTACTATAATTTAACTTACCTTTATGGGTACTAGTGCAAAGAAGCCAAAGCAGGACAGTGTTCCCCTTAACTTTACACAAAGTACACATTTCATTTCAGCTTTCCCATTCACTAAGAAAACAATGGCAAATCAATCACCATGTGAATTTTAACTTCAAAGAAGTTCATATAATTAGTAAATATGCATGTTGATTCATATATTTTTATAAGCAATAAAGGACCTGTTATACAATAAAACACTGACCTTTTGAAGTGTTTTCTGTGCATTAATTATTTCCATCAGGTCAAGTCTATTCTCGCTACCCAAGAATCCACCAACCAACTTGAAATGCTGAATACTCTTGTATAAAATACTGTACAAGCTAAATTTATAAAGAATAAATTATTTCTCACAAAAGAAGCTAGCAACAAAGAGCTTTCTAATGATGAAATACTCTTTCATATATAAAATCTCAGCAAAGCCATAAATGAACTCATTAAGCTATGCTTTAATGGCTCACAGAACCCACGGGTTTTGGTATCTTACAAGTTCAAAAAGAAGTTATAAATATAGGAACAAATAAATACTGTGCAACACTTACACTGATCATATCTGGCAAAAGCAGAAGCCTCCTATGAATAATAACCACTTCACTCCAATGATGTACTTTTCATTATATTACTGCATTCTTCAGATTATTTTATTCACTTTCAGAGAGACATTGTGAACTGGGGAGGTTACGTACAGATTTTATTTACCCCTTCACTAAACAGGACCTCCTGCCCAGCTGAATAAAATCATGCTGAGGTAGCAAGAATATATCATTAAGGCACATCACTGGACTTATGGGGTTAGTACTGTAATGACTTATAAGTTGACTCTATGTCTTGTTCGCTCATGATTGCGCAACACATCTTTGCGGGTACTGCGAAATGAACACAGGCTACAAGCAAATGGCCTCTCTCCAGTGTGAGTCCGGACATGCCTGGTGAAGTCCCGAGATGTCTTGAAGGTGGCCCGCCAGCAGTATGGGCAGGTCAGCGTTCGAGACCTACCATCTTTGCCTGATGCTGACACGTGACCCTCGAACTCGAACTCCTACGGACGAGTAGGAACAGGTTGGGACCAAAACGTTAACCCAAGCGAAAAACTTGTTTTTAAATATTTCAGCAAAGAGAAGCTACCTTATCTTGAGATCAATGCCAATAACTTCTTGTGGATCCAATGTTTATGCAGTAAAGGACACTACAGCATAGGCTGTGTGACTACAGAAAACCTTCAGCTTTATTTACTGTAGTTGCACAGAATAGGCTTTGTCACCATACATAAGGAAGGTCAGCCACTGTACGATATATAGTAAATCACATGGATATGGAACGTGGCACATGAGATATGCATTTCCAATAATTAGCACATCTGCATCAAGACACATGTTGCCTTACTTCCTTAGAGAGAAAAAAAAAACAAAAAAAAAAACAAAAAAAAACTCATTATGAATAATTTATCCATTACAGCAAACCTCATTCCACTGTCACTTATCCAGACTACCTATACTTACACAGTCATACAACAAACATTCAAGAAGTCTGGCTCTCAGTTATCTTCTCTGTATAATGTAGTTAACATCATTCTTGTGTTCCAGCTTTCTCTACACATATGATTAAAAAAAATGTGCAAAAAGATATAGTGGTAGGTGGTGGCGACCATCATCCACTCACCTGATGTAGTGCTGCCTACTTCTTCCTTAGCATTTATCATTCTTTTTCTGTGCCTGCCCTCTTCTCTTCCTATTTCTCCCATCTTTCCTGTCACTTCTTATTGCTTTTCATTCTTTTACAGGTGGCTTTACATAGAGTAACAAGCCCAATGGTTTCCTGTAAGCCAAGAAACCATTTACAACGCTAGGTGGTAACCATATAACCAAACCATACATGCTCCCTACGTGTCAACAAGTGGGTTGGTGGGATTATGGTATCTGGCAACAGATAGATAGAAAAAGATATAATCATCATCATCATCCAGACCTCCTTTCCAACCCTAGAGCAGGGTGAGGAGTAGCTACATCCAGACAGCCAAAGTTAGCCCAATCCAATGGGTCATGCTACCATTCACTCATCATTCAAGCCCCTGGAATCCTGGCTCTATCTGATATGCCAAAAACATTTACCACATTCTGTAGCTTCACATAAACGTATCCAATAGAGTCAATCCGAACGCTGTCATGTTAAAAAGGGGTGCCAAATCCCTGATCATGCAGTCCATCTCACAAAAGATATCATTAATTCATTCATTATCCAATCCTATGTTCCTCCACAGAGAAGCGTTGGAGCCCGGGGCTAGGCAAGTTGGTCTTGACATTTAAGATGAGAGTGACCAGCCTCACTCATCCCTGAATGGCATTACGTGAGCAATAAACCCCAACCACCCCTTGGATATAAACCTTCACCGGCTCAATCTGATTAGAGCACTCATAAATTTATTTAATCATCATGCTCAACCTCAACTCCAGTGTCTTGTCCCCTTCTGTGAACTCCTCCCACAACAGCTGATGGCCATGACAGAAACCACCTCCATACTACTGTACCTTGTCTTTTTAGACCTCTCTCACTTTGATCATTCTTCCTCTTTCATTCCTTTTATCTATATAATGTTCCACTCTTTTCTTCCACACAACATACATCCCTTCTCTCCAAACAGTTCCCTCAGTCTTACCTTCCAAATATTCTTTGGTACTCTGCCTATGTGCATTCTTGAGCATGTCCATATCATCTTAATTTTCTTTTATGAGTAGGCTATGTCTTAACCCAACCCACAAAAAACCTGCTAGTTCAATATGGGCACAAGGTTGCCCAATATACTTAATTTTCTATACCAGAGACATGTTTTCCTAGCTATTATCTTTTATACCACGATAATATAACGCTTATATGCTATCAGTGCTTAGCTTCTCTTATGTTAAATTCAACTCAAGAAAGTCTTTTCAAAACAATGTTCTCGAGAAAAAGAAAAAAAATGTAATTATATGACTGCACAGGCCAATTTTATTAACCTGCTGGTCATTCTCCAAGCTGTTCGAATTCCTTTGCAAACTTTCCTAATTCTAAGGTCATTTCTTGGTCGTTCCAGATTGACTTCAGTTGACAAGGTGATGCTGTAAAATTATTTTATAACACAAACCTTTCATCTGAAGCGAGAGTCTTTTAGTTATACCTTATGAATGCCAACAAAAGATTAAATGCTTCGGTTGGGTGACGATATTTCAGTATTTTCTGGGCCTGTGGTGGTCATACAGTACTTCCAATACCAAAAAATCACCAACACAGCATAGTACTGAAGGATCAGTTCTACCAGTATCACTATGCAAGATGGTATTTGACGAGGATAAGCTATGTTCTGAAACACAGCCAGTGTTGATTCAATGAAGGAAATCAAGAATACGGTACACAGACAAAAATGACAGTCCACAAGAACAGTCTACGAATCTGACCGGATTCATACCAAAGCATGTATATCTTGGACTCGGAAGAAACTGCAGGACAGGTATACTAGTGCTATATAAGGCCCTCAATACATCAACCCCTATAATACTTATACTTGAAGGCAACTGTACAGTACAGAAGGTACAGTACCCAAGTTTAGAACATCTCTAGTCATATACAAGTTAAGCAAGACCCTAAAACATCATCTTACTGATAGCAGTGACCATTTCCTCCACATTCATCAAATTTCTGAGAACTACAACTGATGGACCACAATGCTTTCTTCAGCCAATCACTCATCAACTGTCAGACATCGTGGCACTAACTGGAAAATACGTTCAAAAAGGTGATGAATGTGATTTTGTCAGGCAGCACGAAAACTGCAACAAATTTATCAACAAGAGTGCTGATGCATATCAAGGTCTCATAGGAAAAGAATATGATACTCCTAGTGCTGACCATACAGAAGCCTACAAGCATGTAAGGCAGGACAAGCTACACCAACAACTCCTGCCACACCATCACCACCTGCCAATGAAGGGAATCAGCAAAAGGATTCACTGCTCCTTGAGGCTAACTCTGAAGATATGGGCAAGATTTTGACAGCTTTACTTGAAGGGATCCTCCTTTAAATGCTGAGTAAGGGACAATCACGCAGTAAGTTAAGATGTGGGTCACACGCAGACAGACACACCGGTAGGGTGAAGCTGAATGGCAGCCAAGTTCCTTTCTTATAAGAATATAAAAACATCTTTTTGTGTTACCTATGTTTAACTGAGTCTAAACCTCACTTAAAATATACAATAAACTGCTTGTGGTAGAATATGAGTGAAGTAAAGAGGCTAGGAAGGGGTGATGACATTACTGTTAGAAGGAACAAGACTATATGCTTGTCAGCATTTATTGAATATTAAGGAATTATTAAGTTCAGTGAGGTGTGACCAGAATTAAGTAAATGCTAAACTTCAGTATCCAGTGAGTATGAAAGTTGCACTCACATACTGTACTACCTTGTAGCCAAACAGTAAAATGCTTGAGACCTCTTAACAAAAGCCAAGTTAGGTTCAGGATGCTGTGTATTATTTCTCTGAATCAAACCATGCACAAGAATAAATGAAATAGTGAGTTTCTGAAAAAAAAAAAAAAAAACTGCACACATGGGAAGGTGCTGGAGAGGGATGCCTTCATGTGCTGAAACCAATATAACTAGGTGGCTCCACTGCCTAGCTATACAAACATACCTCTGCTCCTTTCCTACTTCTAAAGAGGATGGTGGACTGCAAGAGAGGAGTAACTTCGGCCTGCATTCCACCAGGTTCACACTTAATATGAACCTGGCACTGGAACAATAACAAACACAGAAAACTCTTATATCTGAGCAAAGCAATATTATACGTTGTTATCTGGATATGAGAGAAATTTCCAGCTCTGGTAAGTAATTTGGCAGTGTGGAGAAAGAAAGAGGAAAAAAAAAAATCAAATTCAGGACACACAGTACTACATGCTAAAGACTAAAATTGTTCCAATAATGAAAATGTAATGGAGGTATGCAGTACTGCTCATTATTATTTGTTCCATGACAGTTTACAAAATACAGTATTTGGGCATAAGGTTCAACTTAATCAATACAACAAATATTTCTCGTTGAAGAATATACACTAAACTCTCAATTATCCATTATACTTCAGCCAAGCCCTACACCGAATAGTGTGAAACACCGGATACTGCATAGTATCTACCCATCTGCTCAACATTCCGAGCTGAGCCAAATATTGTGTTACTCTTCACCTTGAACCTCTACCCTAAAAATTTTCCCATGAATAAAAGACGAAAATTAAGCATAAAATCTATCTATCTATCTATCCTCCAATCCTGTGTCGCCCCATGAGGAGCGTAGGAATCCAGGGCTAGGCAAGTTGGTTCTGATATCTAAAATTTGAGTGACCTGCCTCACTCATCCTTGAGTGGCGTTATATGAGCAATAAACCCCAACCACCCTTGGATATAAACCTACACAGGTTCAAACCAATTGGAGTGCCTTAATTACCCACTAAACCACCAGGTGCCATAATTTGGTTATATGGTTACCACCCAGCATAGTAAATGGTTTCCTGGTGTACAGCAAACCATTTGACTTGTCACTCAGTATAGAGTCACCCATAAGCAGAAGGAAGAGGAAAGAATGAAGGAAAGACAGAAGAGGGAGTGTAAAGTCACTTGTAGGCAGAAGAAAGACGAAAGAACGAAGAAAAGAAAGCCAGAGGAGGAAGGACGGAAGAGAGGAAAGGGCAGACACCCAGAGCAGTGCCACACTGAGTAAGTGGATGGTGAGTGCCTCCACCTACCCCTAAGCATAAAATACAATTTTAAAAAATGATACACCTGGAAACTACTTACTATGCTGGGTGGTAACCATATAACCAAATTTTGGTGCCTGGTGGTTTAGTGAGTAATTAAGGCGCTCCAATCGGACTGAGCCAGTGAAGGTTTATATCCAAGGGGTGACTGGGGTTTATTGCTCACGTAATGCCACTCGGCAATGAGTGAGGCTCATCACTCTCATCTAAAATGTCAGGACCAACTTGCCTAGCCCCGGGCTCCCATGCTCCTCATGGAGCAATGTAGGATCGGATGATGGATGAGGATTAAAAAATGATACAGAACAGTACTACATTCATACAGCACAGCGCCAGCTGGATACCGATTATGACCCGCTTGATACACCTCAATGCCAGATATTGCATAGAACCGCTGGTTTTGTCTTGCTTTGGCACCAGATATTGCATAATTTCGTTGCATTTTGCTTTAATAGAGCCCAGCCAGCAGCGCCAGATATTGCGCTGGGCTGGATAATTGAGAGTTTACTGAACTGAATACTGAATTATAATTACCCGTGTTATTATAAATCAAACATTATTCTGCAAAACCTACAATAAATACTATCTGCTTCAATTGTAACAATATAATAAACTCAGTACAGTACAGATATACCTCGATATACAATACCCCTAGATGCGATACCCCAGCTTAGCGATGGGGGTAGAAATACCAACATACCCTGCCTAACAATGGCCAAACCCTGGTCAATGATGGGTTTTCATTTTTTTTTAAACTGATTTTGATGATGTTTTAGACTAAAATAGTGTTTACACTGACTTATAAACTGTTTTTAGACTCAGATTAATGTGTTTTAGTCACAGGTGAGATGAACATTGTCATTTTAGGGTACAGTGTACTAAGTTTGATTTTTTCCAGACATATATTTGATGATATTCAGATTTTATTTGTTGGTTTTAGTGAGTTATTTACAGATGTTAGGATTAGGTTAGCTTCTTTTACAGCTGTTAGGCCATTTAGATTGGCAAACTTGTTTTTGGACTCATTTTGGGTGGGTTTAGGACTCAAGGCTCAAAAATGCATCCCTATACAGTACTTTATGTGTTAAATCTACACTGAGATACAATACCCTGCATAATGATGAGTTTTTACTTAACGAACTGTATCATTAAACCGGGGTATACCCGTACTGTACTGTGTTTTGTTTAAATACCGGTAGTATTAGTAGTGTCCATTGTGTACCCATACACAAATCTTTAACAGTGCCCTATCATGTGATTCTGCTCATCACAAACGTATATGAATTTTGCTCCAAAGAAATAAGTATTTGCTTGATCACATGACAGAAGTTTTTTCTTTATCTGGTGTTTTGTGAAAATAGTAACAGAAAAGATGGATGTACTGATTATTATGGTTGTCTGGACATTTGGAATGAATGGAGAAAGAAGGATCAGAAAAAAAGCACATCAAGGGAATGTGATGGAAAAATGAAAAATAGAATGAATGAAAACAAGGAAAGAGAAACAAGTGGAACAGTATATGAGGTTGAAATTATTAAGGAACTGGAAAGTTATATGAACCGTATAGATTTTGGTTATGACTAATGAGAGACTTTGACAAAACTACAATTAAATAAAGAAATCCATCTCAAGAAGACCTTGTCAGGTAAAAGGGAAGTCTGGAACACTTCTATGGTGCTGCCAAACTGTAAACAGATTACTACGTTAAACTTTCCCTATACTGCATGTATAGAAGATCAAGAATTCTTGTTATAAACTGAGATCGTTTTCGTTTTTGAAGGCTGCAACATGCTTGCATGCGTCGGCCTTTTTGGATTGGAGCGCGTAGCATTTTATGACCGGATGCCCTTCCTGATGTCTACCAATGATCCTTGGGTGGATTCGATCCTCCGACCCTACGGCCAGAGCGGAGCGCTCTAACCCACTGAGCCACGGCTGCTACACGATGAGTTTTTACTTAACGAACTGTATCATTAAACCGGGGTATACCCGTACTGTAATGTATTTTGTTTAAATACCGGTAGTATTAGTAGTGTCCATTGTGTACCCATACACAAATCTTTAACAGTGCCCTATCATGCAATTCTGCTTATCACAAACGTATATGAATTTTGCTCCAAAGAAATAAGTATTTGCTTGATCACATGACAGAAGTTTTTTTCTTTATCTGGTGTTTTGTGAAAATAGTAACAGAAAAGATGGAGATAGCCAAAATAAACGGTGACAGTCTACATATGCTTGATACTGTACTTTATGTGACATTCTACATATGTTTGGTACTTTATGTGACGTTCTACATGTTTGGTAATATATGCTCACTTTTCACATTTAAGGTCAGAGCCACCCACTACTCACAAAAAAACTGTAAAAGGATTCAAAGGTGCATGGATAACCTGTGGATTATGACTGAAAATTAACTGTTTCAGATATCACGATCAACACACACATTCTCTGCTCAAAAGGATACTGAAAAAGCATATTTAACCAAACATTCATTGATTACAAACTACTATGCTTCTACACAGACAACCAGGTGCTAGAGTGGGACAGCTTCACCTGATAAGACTGATATTGTATATCTGGGTGAATTTACTGCCTGGAAATACAAATATCCATCAACTCCCTATCTCCTGAAAGGATGATGGTGGACAGAAGGAAAGACAACATCAGCCTCTGGTCCATCAGGTTCGTGTCCAGATGGGCCTCTAGCTACAACAAGAGGTTCCTGCATGTGACATAAATCCATGGAAATGTGATGTGGCTCCAGAACTGAATTAAGTGGTCTAGAAGAAAGAGAATTCCAAAAAGACAATTTTCAGAGTTAATGAAATTGTTTCTTCATCCCTGAAATATGAGCAGTACGTTTTCGTATCACCAAAATCATCTCGAAGTAACTAAAAAAAACACTTCATACCCAAATCCAATACCATATATCTGAATTTCTTTTTCTATCTCTTCCAATTACAGTAAGACCTCACTATAACGGACTAATTGGGGCTCAGGCCAGTCCGAAATATGCGATTTTCTGATAAAAGCGACATCCGGACTTACCCCTGCTAATCCGGACTTCTTCCGATATATCAGACATTAGTCCTGATTTTTTCGGTAGTTTTCACCACCATTGCAGTATTGCACTGTGTTTTACCTTCACTACATTAATCAAATGGTATAATAATACTGTATTGTGCACTGAAAAACATGTCTTTTACTTGTCTTATTGTGGTGAACATAGTTGAAGTTGTCAGGCAGTCCGGACCGATTCTGGCTATATCGGACTTTTCCCGATATATAGGAGTTTAGTCCGGTAGCTCCTCGAGTCCGATAAAAGCGAATTCTGGTGTACTGAAGTCCGTTATATTGAGGTTTTACTGTAATGTAAACTGGAACAATCTGAGGATGCATCTAGTTAAGAGCATTTCCAGTATGAGACAAGAAAACAGTAGCTAATAATGTTCTATCATAATCACTTTATGGAAAAAAAAAAAAAAGTTATCAACACTCTGACTGGCAAGAATTTTTCTCTGCTAAATATACTGCAATTGTGCAGCAGCATCCTGAACAAACTGCCTAAACATATTAACTAAACTGACATTGTATGGCCACAGAGCTGTATATTAATGCTGTTAATGCAGTGTGGCACCAATGGGTAATGTACCTTTCAATATCTTCTCTATTTTCTCATGCACCCTCAAATCAATTCCACACACTAGGTAATACCTCTATGCTGCAGTCTGAAGGACAGTCTGATGAAAAGCTCATCTGATACAACATTCACCAGAAGGGAACAAACAGCTATCACACAATAAATTATTATAGTACAGTCCTGCACAAGTCTTTTCTTATTCACTTTATGTATTAACGTAAAACATTTCAGTAGTTCTGACAGCATTAACTGCAGTGAGGTGATTCTAAAGTAAATAAACTGTTCATGGTACAAGCTACTTTACTGACAACATATCTTACTATCAATACCATATTTTACTGTACAGTATACATCAGACTCAAAATACTACCTCATGACAGAGAACTACTGTACATAAAACTATAATACAACTACATAGGCTCTCTTTGAAAAATATTCCCTAAGTCTTCTTACCCAGTGAACACAGATACTTATGGTAGGTATGTATGCATGCTTCTTACTGGCAGTTATGTTACAAGTCTAAAAAAATATTACCCCATTTCCAATATATAACTGGACCTAGCAAACTACTATACTCTATATAAAAATAATATTTAAGTAAAATTTATATCTGAATACTGTATTTAATTGCACAACTTGGCAATTTAATGACACTGCAGTACATAAGCTTACTTGTGCTTATAGCCTTGTTGTTTATATCCATCATTATGTCTATTCAGAATGTGAATTTTAACGTTAGTGCTCTGAGCCGCACGGTAATCACAATACGGACATTTGTAAGGCCGTTCCCCCGTGTGGGTGCGAATGTGGCGCTTGAGGTCACTGGTCTGCTTGAACGTGTCTCTACAACAGAAGGGACACTGGTATACTTGAGGTCTACGACTGCCTCTGCTGAAGGTCTGCGAGCTGCTGCCCTCCTCGCCACCAACACCTCCTAACCCCTACGGGACAAAACCCTCCATTACTGCTCTATATGTCTTATGCATACATACTGTGCTGTGCACCTGAAAGCACTAATTTCTCCCCCTTCCTCCCCAGTAGCCGGAGTCGCGGCCAGTGAGCGACCAGGCGATCGAACACCTCACACACCCCGCCCCTACCCCAACCCCAGTGTAAGCGTTGATGGATAGATGTGGAACAGCCAAAGCTTTTGATGTTACAATGTGTCATGATTTCATAGACAATTAAAACCAGTAGGGGTAAGTATATAAAGGTATTTAATGTGTAATACTGTGCTGTTATCCACAACATATGAGAAAGGTACAAAAATGAAAGAAGACCTACAATGTATTGTTTTATTGGCTATAGACTTATGTCTTGTATTATAATGTTACAAATAGGTATAGTATAATGAACAGCATCTGTTGAAAGATATGATGTCTTTTCTCAGCCATTCTCGCTCCTACCTCCACCACCCTTCTCTCTGGGTTCCTGTCTCCACAAAACGTCTCTTTTACCCTCTCGTCCCCCAGTCCCACCCTTTGTTGACCAACATGAACTAAGTTACTGATGGAATCATCCGTCAGGTATTGATCATGTTAACATTATCAAACACTTCTGTATTACGCACCAACAAATCAATAACATACAATACTCCGGTATACCTGCCAACTTTTTCATCATGTTGTAAGGTGTTATGAGAAACGCACTGCAAGTTGGAACTTGTGTTACAGGGATATATGTTTGTTTATCATTAATACAGGTTGTGTGGTTTTGGACGTCCATTAATTCATACGAACGTGACAATTTAAACCTTACATTATCAATATGTAAGGTTTATATTCCTGTCATTAATGGATTAAGGAAACGAATCGGGGATTGACTATGACGAACCACAGGCTCTCTTTTTTAACGAAAATATACCTACCTCTTGACACAACAGTGACACAATGTTATTATGTATACAACTGACCAACAGTCAGTCGTATACATAATGACATTGTGTCACTGTTGTGTCAAGAGGTCGAAATATTTTCATTAAAGCAGAGTTTGTGGTTCATCACAGCCGATCCCTGATTTGTTTCATTCATCTAATAATGACAGGAACATAAACCTTACGTGTTGATAACGTACGGCTTAAATTGCCACGTTCATTTGAATTAACAGACGTTCAAAACCACACATACCCTGTGTTAACGACAGACAACCGTATGTCCTTATAACACAAGGTCCAACTTGCAGTGCGCATGTTACGTAACACCTTACAACAGGACAAAATAGTTGGCACGTATACCAGAGTATTGTACGTTACTTATTTGTTGGTGCTTCATGCAGAGGTGTATGATAATATAATATTATCAATACCTGAAGGATCATTTCATCATTATCTTTGTTTATGCAGGTTAACAATGGGTGGGTGTGGGGGACGATAGGGTATGAGAGGCGTTTGGTGGAGACAGCAACCGAGAGAAGGGTGGTGGGGGTGGGAGTGAGAATATACAGTGGAGGCTGGAGTGAGAATATATGAGAAAAGACATTATATCTTTCAACAGATGCTGTTCACTATACTATACTATACTTATTTGTTATTCATTATAGAGGAGATAAGTATACAGACAGTAACACATATTACAATGTAGGTCTTTTTTCATTTTTGTGCCTTTCTCATAATATGTTGTGGATAACAGCAAAGTATTGCACATTAAATGCCTTTATATACTTACCCCTACTGGTTCTGATTGTCAACAAAAACGATCAGGACACAATGTAACACCACCAGCTTTTGCCGTTCCACATCTACCCAACAAAGTTTTCACTGGGGTTGGGGGAGGGGTGGTGGGTGTGGGGTGTTCGATCTCCTGGTATCCCACTGGCCACAACTCCGGCTACCACGGGGGGAGAGATTAGTGCTTTCGGGTGTACTCTACCTAATTTAACTAAAACCATCACGCTGCTCTTGTCTAAAGGAGTCTAATAAAACTGATTTTATATTTACTATTATTCTTTCAATACCCTCCACTTCTATTAAATCTACATCTTACTGTACTTTCCTCTCAGTTACAAGATTCTACAAAAAATACGAACCTGGTGGAAAAATTAGATGTGTATAATTTCCTGTGTTATTAAAAATGCCATATAGCAGTCACAGTCTTTTACTTTTTCACAATGAGTAACGTGTTTTTACAAACACGCGCACACACACACACACACACACACTACCATAGTCTTTTACTGACTGCTGTAACTACTCTCCATTTTCTATCCTATTCAATTTTCTACTGTACTTCATTCTTACTTGTTCGGCATAGTGATTGTACAGTGGCACCATTAATTATTTTTGCTCTTTCATGTGATTTAATAAACCTTATGGGAGACTAATGAAATGATGGGAATCGATGATTCACCCTAAACATTTTTAATAAGGTGGCATTATTAATTATTTTTGCTCTTTCATGTGATTTAATACACCTTACGGCCGACTAATGAAATGATGGGATTCGATGTAACCTTCACTAACTCCTTCATCCCTTTAATCTTTCCTATCTTAAATATATAAATCTGCTGGTAGTCTGATTAAAATAAAAGAGACATCATCCTATCACGGTAGTTACTTCACTGAAGACTATTTGTACGTGCAACCTCCATCTTGCAATATCCATAAAAAAGTCTACAAAAACCTCAACCATTCCATAATTCTACTGCAATTCAAAGCTTGGTTTCTGCTACACAAAATATGAAAAATATTGATAATTTATGATACAGAGTACCCAGTACCTGAGAAACCACAACAAATGAAAATCAGCTTTACCATGAACGAAAACAAAGTCAAAAGTGCTCTGCAAGTGCAGGATAGCGACAATGAGTCCCAAGTCTGATCCTGACCTGTGTCTCTTCTTGACTAGCAACAAAATTAAACCACTTCTTCCCATCACCACCCACACAATATATGAGCTAAGTCTGACTCAAATCCAAAAAGGCACTGTCCTCTCACACAAGACAATCACTTAACCTAGGCAAAAGATCACTGGTAACACTACTACAATACTTGGATCCCTCCCCCACCCCACCCCCCCAAAAAATAAGAGCAACAGCAATTAGTACAGTATTTACGAATTCAGACTCAGCTCCGAACCAACGTTTGATATCCCCTTCATAAATCTGGTAATACAGTACTCGTTTTCTAATTACTGCCACAAAGCAACGAACCATGACTTTCTATACTACTATTTTGCACGATGGACATTTGTAGTCACAACATATACACACAGAGTGAGGCAGTGTAGCACAAAACACAAGGAAAGCACACAAAACCAATAGTGATTAAAAAATATATCAATACAATCATCATTACCAAGGCATGTTTCTAAAAATTTCCTGCTATATACCCCTTGACAATGGTTAGGAAAGACAGTAACCAAAGCTTGTACACCAAATTCGGAACACACAGCAGCGATGCATCTTGCAATGATTTTGCTATTATTGTGGGCTCGGTCACTAGATACAAAGAGATAATACCAATACACTTTCAGAAGTGTTCTGTTCAATATAATACAAAAACCACATCAAGATTTGTGTAGGCATAAGTCAAATATTTACAATTAAAGTTACACAGAGTGAGACTTACGGGTTTACAAAACAATGGTAGTCACCGTACTTCACCGACATACAGTATGTCTGAATACCTGGCAGACTTTACCGATGAAACAATGATAAATATAGAGCACAAACTGTGGTACATAAAACTCTTCCCACCTCATGCTGTAGATGTACAATGACCCCTCAATATGCACAGGTTCCCTAAGTGTCCATTCTCAATATATGGATAAACAATGCGATACCAGGAATGTTGTCTCATTTAATTTAGTTTCGTTTTTAAAGGCTCCAACATGCTTGCATGTGTCGGCCTTGGTCGTCTAATGACAGATCACGCTGTTTGATCTCTAACAGCCTCTCTATACAGTTCCTTATCCCTGAGGTCAAACTCAATTTCATCCCAGGTCTTCTTCAGTCTACCTCTCACAACCCTACCCCTACTGTTAACACTTTTCACTTTCTGCACCCAACTGTCATCTCCCATCCTCTCCACAAGCCTAAATAACCTCAATCTACCCCCTCCTCATCACAACACCAATACACTCCAGTCCCATCCTACCTCTTAACTCTTCCATCATAAACCTAGCCCCCCCAGGCCTCAAACTCAAGGACACACTGCACATCCCCTAATCATTGTCATTTCTGTATGTCTGAGCCTGCGAATATCCTACTCCTTTACTGCCCAGGTCTCACTACCATACAACATTACACTCTTAACACATGCTGCATACAAAGATCCTTTAGCACGGAGGGAATGCCCACTCAGTGTTAGGAGAGGCAACAGCTCCCTGAACTTATTCCAACCACTCCTCACTCTAGCCACAAAGCTAGCTCCAGCAAAAAAAAAAAAAAAAAAAAAAAAAAAAACTGTGTGATATACTATTTATAAACTGTCTCTGATGGCTGAAAACACTCCTGTGTTTTTTTTTATTCCCACCTATTTACTGTACCCCTTTAAACTCTTGAATGTCAAGTTTTATATCTTATAAACAGTAGGTTATGCCCTTTGAAAGCATCTACAGCTTAAGCTTTCCAAGCACTAACTATGTTTAAGAACCTAAGTCACAGTTGTACCACATAGTGCACCAGGTGCCAACGACCCACTCAAAGCAATAGCTGATATTTTACTGCATTTACCATCAACTCTTGAAGCAGAAAAATTACTGCAGGAAATGAGTACAGTAATAGAACAAGTCCCCTAACTCATCATATGCTGTACCTGTTACCCTAGATCCCTGTGTACTGAAAACTTTGCAAATATACGTGTCACAATGCATCTATTTGATGTAAGTGTTATCTTATTCTGAAAATACCCCCAAATCTTATTCTTTTAAGTACTAGTACTCATCAAATATTGCTTCCCCTGAAAAATTCTAATCTATGCATCCCTCTGATATTAACTTGCTGTGTGTCACAGCCATAAATATACGGTCTGCCACATGTGTGTACGAACTGCCACAGCTGTAAATATATGGTCTGCAATTGAAAAATTCACCTAAATTCAAAAATTCAAATTTAGTAGGATATTTTTGGTAGGCATAGTTCCGCATCTCTGCTGGGCTGGTACCGACGCTATGACTCACCCATGCCTCCCCAGGCCGCGCGGGTAGCCGGCTCCTCAGTCTTCCTTTGACTGTGAGTGAGTGAGCATCATGTTGCACTGAGCCCTTTATGAGACATGACCTCCAGATGGTCCCCATTGATGGTAAAAGTGATTAACTTGTTAATGATGATGTTGACTATGCGAATACTTTTTTACATGTGTAAAATACTAACTCCAAAATTATGAACATTTACCTGATGAAAGCCACTCACTCACATGTCGTAATGCACTCCTGCACATCATTATGCTTGGGGAACAGTTCTCACATCATCTATGTATCTTCCAAGAGTGTCGCTGGGTCATTTTTTTTTTTTTTTTTTTTTTTTTTTGGGATAGTTACCCAAGACAAAAGCGCCAATCTCCTACCTCAACTCACTGGGTCTTTGTAAAGGGAAGGCCAGGGATTTTAGGCGGGGGCCAAGAATGAATCAACCTCAAAATCAGCCTTTTTGCCTTTTATGAGTACTTTTATGATTACTTCCCATGTTTTCTCATCATTCCTAACCTGTCTAGAAAAAGAAAGAAAAAAAGAAAAAAAAATGGCTGACACCATGGCTCCATGAGGGTCCTAAGCTGGCTGGCACACAGTGGGTTAAATACTGTACTGTTTTGATATAATGCACCAATAACAAATCAATCAGATGATGCCATGGCTTCTCTAAAGTTTGCCAAGGTACTGCTGAGGGTTTCTATGGGCAAGAAACTTAATCACACGCCAAAATATACTATACATACAAAAACTGCTTTCAAACACGAACCACTAGAAAACTACCACTAATTTCTCTACCAATACTTTTCATGTCTTTCACACTGCACTGTGTTTACTCCTTTCAGATAACTTCTCTAACCACTCATCCACACCTCCCCAACTGCATGGGATAACTTACAATATTTTGGAACACATCACTGACATACCACGGAATAGAGGCTGTATCATCATTTTATAAGCCGAAAATACTCATTAGTATCCTTCTCACTTTCAGTGTACAAGTGTAATGTGAACCTCCCCATTTATTTTACCTTCACCAAGGAGATTACATTTTACCCTGTGTTGGTCTGTTTGTCTGTTAGCAGGGTTAAAAAGTTATGAATGGATTTTGATTAAATTTTGTGGAAGGGTGGGCCACAGACCAAGGGAGAAATGATTATGCTGTATTTTTGGCCAGATCCACAACAGGAGTATCCCACACAATTATCTCCAAATGTTCTCAATGAATTTCAATGAAATTTAGAGGAAAGGTGGGCCATGGACCAAGAGCGAATTGATTAAATTTTGGGGTAGATCCAGATCCGGATCCTTTTTAATGGCAATGACACTGGCGGAGGTATGTGCTCTGTTAGAGCTTTCTAGTTTACAGTATTTTATAAGAGTATTACCAAGTATGCCTGCCATCAGTCTGGTTGCAACAGAAATTAATAATACAACATTGTTATGTGCTGCCATCTTCATTTCCTTTTTTGCACTAAGCCCTGAGTACGTAAAAAAACCAACTTGTCTGCAACAGTTTAAAACCACAATGTCCTCGTTATTCAGTTGCCAGTTTTTATGTTCTTTTTTGCACATACATTGAGTAAACAAACAAATAAAAACAAGGCCAATTGAAGTTTCCTTGCTACCTATAAAGCTAGTTTACTATTTTTTCCCCATTTACAATACCTGAATGAAACACTGTTTCTGGAACACATCTCTGACAATGCAAACTTACACAGTTCAGCCAAAGAAGTGTCTTCATGTGTTTCATCACAGAAAATTCAAAACACCATGGCAGGTTGTGCTCTGATGATGAATTTTGTAATAATACTACATTTAAACCAACGATAAACACTACTCAGGTGTAATAATTTGAGCAATACTCAGGTGATGACAAAAGACTGCTGCTTATAAAAATAGGCAAGCCTACCACATAATGACCTAAATTCAATCTCACCAGTAAATTAACATCAATCACTGTGGCCATCCACTGTCAGCCACTAAACATGAAGTAAGTAGGTGGTTACTGGCATAGAAAAATATAAATATATTATTGCAAAGAATGTCTGTCAACTCATTTCCATTAAAAAAAAAAAATAAATAAAAAGCTCCTCTTGTCCACCAATGAATATATACAATCATGTCAACAACTGAACAGATTTCTAATGGAAAAACAAATAAAATAATAAATTATCATCATTAGTGGCAGGTGGGGGCGCTCACCATCCACTCACTTGATGTAGTGCTGCTTTGGGTGTCTGCCCTTTCCTCTTCTGTCTCTCTTTCCTTCATTCTTTCCTCTTCCTTCTGTCTACAGGTGACTTTACAATCCCTCTTCTGTCTTTCTTTCCTTCACTCTATCCTCTTCCTTCTGCCTATGGGTGACTCTACACTAAGTGACAAGCCAAATGATTTCCTGTACACCAGGAAGCCATTTACTACATTGGGTGGTAACCATACAATCAAATTATGGCACCTAGTGGTTTTGTGGGTAATTAAGGCACTCCAATCGGACTGAGCCTGTGTAGGTTTATATTCACGGGATGGTTGGGGTTTATTGTTCACGTAATGTCATTCAGGGATGAGTGAGGCTGGTCACTATCATCTTAAATGTCAGGACCAACTTGCCTAGCCCTGGGCTCCTGCGCTCCTCATGGGGCGGCATAGGACTAGATGATGGATGGATGGATGGATGGACCATCATCATGTGGACCTCCTTTCCCACCCCTAGGGCAGGATGAGGAGTAGCAACGACCAGACAGCTCATGTGAAATAAATACAGTATATAAAAATAAGAATAATATGACAAAAATTCAAAATTTCAAATTTAATCAATATCTTAAGTGTACCCATGCAACATGCCTTCATGGACAATTTCACTCATACTGACTAATACTTAGTAACTGGTGCAACCATAATACAAACTGTTTCAATACAGTCGTCTCTCCAATTATGTGAACTTGAGTTGTATGGATTTGCTATAATGTGGCAACCCAAATTATTAAAGTCGTAATGAAAGAAATACAGTGAAAGCTCGATTATCCAGGCTCGGATTATCCAGCCTTCGGTATATCCAGGCCATGACTGAATGGTTCAGTGGTACAGTAATACATAGAATTATTCGTACGATAGCTCCGGTTGCTAGTGAGCGAGGCACGGGTAAACGAGCGTGAGTCTGTCCTCCCACCCACACCTCCTGCTCACAACTCGATCACATGGATGGCAAGGTGGAGTTTTGTTAGGCGACTGATAACCTAACCTAGCCTAACCCTGATTATTTAAACTATCTTAACCTGGGCTCCAGTTGGAGAATTGGGAAACGAAATCCACTTCTAATTGAAATCCACTTCTTATTATGTTGAATAAGTTTCTTTCATTATGCCGGAAACAGTCATAAGTACGGCCTGAAGAACGTGATGATGATAAAGGAGGAAATCTTTCAGCAAGAGAAGGTAATTATTACCAAATTCAAAGTAAAATAATACAGAAAACAAACTAGAGGAATATGAATTGAACTGGTAAAGTCTTTAGGCTGTATGCTTAGACAAAAATTTATGGGTTTCACAATTTTAGGAGATGAAATGGAACAGAAATGTTTGCTAATCAGAAAAAAATTACTCTATCATCTCACGTGTTCTCTTAAGTTAGCATTCAGTTTCACATTCTTCGTTAGATATTGCGCTTCCCATTTCAGACTGGCAGAGCATATAGTTATTTCTGTCTCTTTCAGTTAAGTGTACATTATGTTCATTCTTTTGTTTGTTCTTAAGTGTGTGTGTGAAAGAGAGAGTATTGATGCAAACAATAATGTATTCCATTAACCCCTTCATAGTTGTCGGCCTTGAACGATGCTTTACTGTACCGGTGTCAGTGACGGTGAGTTAAAAGCTATAAAAAAAAAAACTGCAAGCAATTATGGGAAGGGATCGAAGGTCATTGATATGTTTACACGACCTTACTCTACTGTCGCAAGCAGCTAGGCGATCACTTCCTCTCAGATGTCTTCGCCGATATGTTTAAATGCTAATGTAACATGCCCCTTAATTTTGAGTAAGTTTCTTCCATTATGCCGAAAACAAGAGTAGGTAAGGCTTAAGGAACATTATGATAATAAGAGAGGAAATCTTGCTGCGAGAGAAAGGTAATTTACCACCCTAAAAATAGGCAGAAAAATACAGAAAACAAACTAGAGGAATATAAATTAACTTGGCAAGGTCATTAGGCTGTATGCTTACATGAAAATTTATAGGTTTCACAATTTTTGGCGACGAAATGGAGCAAAAATGTTTACTAGTCAGAAGAAAAAAAAAACTTTCGTATCACTTCTTCTCATAAGTTAGCATCCCACATTTTTTGTTCAATGTCGCGGTTCCCAACACATTTCGGACTGACAGAGCATACAGTTATTTCTGCTCGTTGCAGCTGAGTGTACATTTACTGCTTATTCTTCGTTTGTTGTTATGTGTATGAGACAGTATTGATACAAATAATTACGTATTTCCATTAACCCCTTCATAGCTGCCATCCTTGAACAATGCATTACTGCACCGGTGTCAATGACGTTGAGGTAGGGAGCTATAAAATCTGCGAACAATTATGGGAAGGGAAGGAAGGTCACTGGTATGGTTATACAAACCTGCTGTACCATCCCAATAGCCAGATGTTTTCGTCATTGTTTTAATGCTAATGTAACATGTGCCCTAATTTTATTCTTTCACGATTCATTTCAAATCAGAAGATGGGTTTAGGGGGAAAAAAAAAAAAGTGCACCAGACGAGTCTTACCACATCTGTAAGAAAAAGAAACTGATTTTAGAACTTAGAAAAAATGGTTCCAAGGCCTGCCACGGGAGCACGCAAATTTCTGAACTCACTGCCACTGAGGGGGCTAAACATACGCTTTACTGTAAGCAGTAAAAGCACCTTACCAAATCAGTTCATCCTGATATTCTGTTATGTTTTTCTGATTGTTTCTGGGTTGGCAAATAAACATTTCTTGTTAAATCTGTTTCCCCGTTGTTTTTAGCTGTTCTGCTGGTGTGCAACTCTTGTTGTTAGTTAACGTAATGGCGGAAGGTACTGTTCTGATCTCATTGTTTAACCAAACCTGGCCTAACTTAGCTTAACTGCACCTAATAATTTAACCTAACTTAATCTCCAGTTTGGAAGCTGGGAAACGAAATCCACACGTGAATATGTTGAGTTTCTTCCATTGTGCTGGAAACAATCGTAGGTACAGTTGCGTTCATGAGTCTTGATACACAGGTGTTTTTGTTATCTATTGCAGTGCTCACTGCTTTTGGAATATGGAACTTTTGTGCTTACTGCCTGATACACTGAACATAATTTGGTCGGTTAGCAAGTGAAATAGTTCAACATCCTACCAACGGTGGACACAACAGCAGACAAGACAATTACATGTGTATCAGGACTCACGAACGCGACTGTACAGCTTCAGGAACGTGACGATAATAACAGAGAGGATATTTTTCAGCAAGATGAAGAAATTTACCAAACTGAAACTAGAAAAATACAGAAACAAGAAGCATGCATATGCAAAGATTTGGTAAGGTCTTTCTGCTACGTTAAGTGTACATTTACCGGTAAATAAATCAGTCTAACAGTACTTGATTTTTGTTTCCGCCGGATTAATCATGATTTTGGAATATTCAGTTACCCCGTCACACCATATAGCCCGGATAATCGGGCTATCTCTGTATTATAACACTTAAAAAAAAATAAAGTAGGTTTTGTGGCATTAATGTAAATAAAAGTTACATCCAACAATTAAAATACAGTGTCATACTTCATTTGCTACAGAATAACCTATACTGTACTATGTGATACTTACAAAACCCCTGACAGCTAACCTTTGAATAAACTGATACTGCTTGTGGTAGAAATGTATAATTTTTGTGGCTGGTGACTGAGAATTTGTTGTGCAGTAATATGTATGAGGAAAGATAACATCCTCTGAGTTACCAGAGGCAAAGGAATCGTGGAGTAGTGGAATATCTAATATTCAGGGAATGAAAGACTGTTTTATTTATAAACCAAACAATATAAAGTATAAAACAATGATGAAATACACCAGCAAGAATATTTAATCATCCCTTAATACTTGTTAAACAGTCTTATATGCTATGACTTCATAGTGTGTGTACTTGCATATATTACACCATGGGGAGGAAACAGGGATAAATAACGGTGGATGATTGGATATCAAAGGGGGTGGGGGTTTTTACCAGGTTGCATACAGTAATTCTGTCCAAAATTTAGAACTGTACAGGTCCGATTTTAAAGTTTTTCAATGAAAGGCACACTGGAACCACTGTGATGACTGTTTGTCTCAACTCAGTCCAGTATAGAGCGAGACCATCAAAGAAACGGAGAAATATGTACAGTACGAGTTTTAAACATTATGAGGCTTATCTCTGCATAACATTGCTTACATTTCTTCCTTTATACTATGGAGACTTGCACATATCTTGTAAAGTAAGCTGCAGTTATCTAAGCTGTCGTACCAGCAAACAAATTATACTGTAACCTAGTTAACAGTACAACATAACCACTCATATGAGGATAACAATCCATATATCAAGATTAAACACAAAGGTGTAAGAATGATGATTAATACAACTATAATTAACAATTTCAGGCTAGCCACAGATAAGTCGTATTATACAACTTGAGGGTTGCTATGGATACATTATTAGAAGATAATAATTTCACAATTACTAATATAAATAAACATTCATTGGACAATACAATGGATGTGGAGAGGTTGCACTAAAACAACTAAATAAAAATTAAGAGCAAAGCTGTTGGAATTATTAATAACCCTGCTATTACAAATAAACTACCGCCCCTACAAGAAAAAGGGAATGTTGCCTCCCTTGCATTATATTACTGATACTTTTATGGCAAATGCTCAGAAGAAGTTGCGTCAATTGTACCACCTCTCCATGCCTTCCTTTGTGCAACACAGGCATCTGGTTGCACTCATGACTGGAATGTCAAAGTCATATTGCAGAACTTCTGCCTATCAAAATTCTTTTATTCCCTGAACTGTATCTCTCTGGAACTCACTTCCCCGGAGTTGTTTCCCCCCAAAGTTCAACCTACAGCTGTTCTAGTCCAACTGTTACACATTTTTAAAGAGTGGAGGATGCTAGAAATCCGGTGTATGGATTTTTTTTTTTTTAATTCATTTGTTTTTTCTTCCTCTGTTCTGTTATTAAAAATATGTAAATAAAAGGTACAGGACACTATTCTATAATGTTACATTACTCCTCATGTTTTGTGTTTATCACTGTACATAACCACCCATAAATTACCTTCTAGTCTACTTCAAACACATACGATGGTGGCTGTAATGCACCGATACACACCGAGGAAGTATAAACGATTATTATTCTTGCACAAAGGCAATGGTTTGTACACACTGTTTTTATATTTGTCTTTCCTTTAAATATTTATAATTTCACGTAAGGATAACAGCTACTTATTCCCCCCGCCCATGAAATACTGTATTTGCTCATAAACAGAATTTCCTCACTTTTTCTGTTCAATCACAAGGACAGATGAAAGTTCAGAAAAAGAAAAAAATATTTCCCAATGAAACTTGCATCTATCTGCCAGAAAAAATGGGCTTGCTGCAGCCCAACCATGAAGAGAAGCAAACACATTTACTGGATATACTAACAAGCCTTAACCTGGTCATCAACAGTACTCTGAAATGTTATGAACTATGGCTGTCTTCCCTCCATTTCTACACTTAAAGGGATATTATGAGACTATTTGTTACTGTCTGGCTTAGTTCAAATACTCTGGACCCTACCTCACACTATCCTTGGGTAGGCAAAAAAGAGGCTGCTGGAATAATAATAATGATGATGATGATGATGACAATGATAACAACAACAGTAATGATGACACTGAAAAAACCTTTTACTACAATTACTCCTCAACATGTTTACTAACATTAGCTGCTTTATCTGAACTCCCTAAAGTCCAAGAATGACATCACACAGTATATGGGAAGTACATCAAATTCTGGCAGCAGCCAAGATGTGCTGAACTGGCCATAAAAATTCTGAACTACTTTATGCTGAATGTCAATGTTCATGTTCAATATTCCTTAAGTTCATTCCTATGACTGAAACGTTCAGTCAACTTCACCAGGACAAAGAATTGAATGATATTTAAAAGCCTGGTCCACCGTTAATGGTAAATTAATGCTGTACTCTACATAGCATCACCATCCATTTCATAAAGCATAGTACAACATACACCTATTTTACTTTTTTAACTGTACAGCTAAGTTTGATTTATCATCATCATCATCATCATCATCCAATCCTACGTTGCCCCATGAGATGTGTAGGAGACCGGGGCTAGGCAAGTTGGTCCTGACATTTAAGATGAGAGTGACCAGTCTCACTCATCCCTGAGTGGCAATACGTGAGCAATAAACCCCAATCACCCCTTGGATATAAACCTTCACTGGCTCAATCCAAATGGAGCACCGTAATTACCCACTAAACCATCAGGTGCCAAAATTTGGTTATATGGTTACCACTCAGAGTAGCAAATGGTTTCCTGGTGTACAGGAAACCATTTAGCTTGTCATTCAGTGTAGTCACCCACTTTTTCTAAAGCAAAAAAACAAACAGCCAAAGGTTAAAAGCCTGCAATACTGTTGCCTTCAAGTAAAAAAATTAATGAAAAAAAAAGAAAAAAGCCAAATTTACATACAGTAGTTCATATGGTTGAGCCCCTTCTATAAAAAAAAAAAAAAAAGACCATTAAACTTTACAGATAACAGTGTAAGGGCTGTGTCATCATCCAGACCTCTTTTTCCAACTACGGATAGGGTACGGCAGGATACAGAAAGTAAGAAAAAACCTGATAGAAGGAGAATTAAAGGGTCAACTGTTCTGAAACTTTGGAATGAAAAGATCTGGCTAATTATCATATCCAAAATATTGACATCCTATCAATTGTTAACCATAATACGTTGTTGACAACCTATCAGGTCTAGAGTGAAGTATAGTAAATCAATCACTTAATAATAACTTACCTGATCTCACCCAAAAAACATTCTTGTGTGGAAGATTCTCAGGAACTACATCCACAACCTATTGATAAAGTACTGGCAATTCCCCAAACTTAAAATGTAGCACATTCACAAAACTTTCACGTTTTAAAGAAAAGCGAGCATGTATTTATGAGCAAATACAGCACCTCCGTATTAGGATATTTCCATAAACGTGTTCCCACAACTGTCACATATATGACATACAGTACAGGTATACACACACACAAATAAAGAAAAGCTTAAAAAATTGCCTTCACAAAAATGCTTCCAATAAAATCTAAAGATGGATGCATACCCATGGAATATATATCTATAATACATAACATACAGCAAAATTCATATAATGTAAGCAATACGATATGTGTACTATAGATAATACAAGAAGAGGAGCCATTTTTCTAAGCACTAGGAAACAGGTATATATAGCAAGTTCTGCACACAGTTACCACCACTATGAAAAAACAAAGCCCATTTTATCACCCAGTAATTATTAGGATACAGAAATGTATCAATTTATGCATGTGAAAGCTTAGACTGCAAAAATTGAATAAAGGACTAATCATGCATGAACCTCATGTATGACAGGTATATTATTGCAAAGCTATGAAGCAGTTGATGAAAAGCCACTTTTGGAAACTCCCATGGGAGTAATTTTAAATATGTCTGCATCTGGAAACAGGATTATGGAATCTGACTACATACATTTGAGAAGCTCAACTGTACAAAGCTAGAATCAACAGTAAAATGCTGAAGTACCTGAAAAAATTAAAATAATCTATGATTACCATCCAAGTACTCTAATGTTTAAAATTTCAAGACTTGATTCTTTCAAATAATGTTGTACTATACACAATAATTCTAGCTGCAGTGCACCAAAAAAGTACATTAGGGCAATGGAAAAACTTATGTTTTAAATGCATAAATGGTGTACTGTTAATTATGTATTTACAAGATCATAAAATTCTATGGGTATTGATCAAATTAAGAGCTTCCTTTGTATCTATTATCATTATGTTGGTAGTAAACTAAATCATGAAAAATCAGAAATAAATAATAAAAAACAATTTAAACTACAGCTTGTGTTCCTATGAATTAACACCCAAATACTGTAAATGATTTACAATGCTTACCTTGTAACAGCTGATTCTCAAACTGATGATGTAACTATGGCTGCAACTGCAGTCCTTCCAACAATATCAAATAATAAGGTAAAAAGGGGCAATTTCGCTACGAACGGTGGTTTTTGATAAATACAAACTGCCACATAAGGAATACTGACATTTTTATTGCTTTGTCTATACATTCTGCCCTTCTGCTAAAGATACCTACAACTGTTTTTGTAAAAAAAAAAAAAACTTTTGGCCCATGCCACAGATTTGACAAGAAAGAAAAAAGTCTTGCAGCGAAATTACCCAGCCCGGCAGGGTAATTTCGCCGTGACCTAATTGTTGTTATTATTATAATATTTATTATTACTGTTGTTATAATACCACACTACATATCATACACAAATGATTATAACTAGGTTTAAATAGCCCAAGCTACCATACAGTAGGGCCTATGACATGTACTGGGCAAACTTTGTGTCAGTGACATCCATCATTGTTTCACAGTTGGGAAGTTGGTCAGCGGGACTCCTATGGCACAAATGCATGGCAGGGCACCGTTTTGTGTGTGTGTGTGTGTGTGTGTGTGTGTGTGTGTGTGTGTGTGTGTGTGTGTGTGTGTGTGTGTGTGTGTGTGTGTGTGTGTGTGAACAATGCAAACAGTTCTGAACAACTTTTAACCTGAAACATGTAAATAATGGGTAGAGAGCTTATTTTTTTTTTTTCCAGTTTTAATGATGCAATAAATGCTGAAAAATTTCAGAAAACACTTTTGTTTTTCCAATGCCATTTTTTTGCACAATGGATCAAACATTCACATGTCCTTGTTAGGTTGTCATTCTTCTAAAACCTAAGCCCAAAAGAAGCTGAATTCATGCAATAGTTTGGGAGGTACAGACCTTTGAACTGGAACTATTGCCGTCATGGTGAAATTATCCTGTTTTATCCTACATTAACTGTAGCCTACATTATTGTAATATCAAAAATTCCCAATGACACAGAATTTACTTTATTAGTCATTATGGCATTCCTGTGAATATTTTCTATTTATAACTTTAGTGTTTTTGCTTGTGACATGGAGACAAGATTCTGAAAGTTTTAAAGCTGTGTGATAAACTGTGTGGCCCACTCACTGGGTACTCTGTTGATAATTTTCCTACCTCTGTGTTTTCTCTTTCTTGTTTCTAAATCCTACCTAGAGCCCTTTTAAAATGAGAATCTGGGTTTGACTAATGATTAGCAGGAGCAATCATTTACAAGCATAACAGTTCTCCTTCAATGTGAAGACTGCAATATACAAGGAAGCTTGCACTATGGCACTCCAACCAAATGTGGCCTGGAAGTGTTTAAGGTTGAAGGACAATTGGAGCTTACTGATATATAATGCTGCTCAAGGGTTAGTGGTCATGCTACCCTTACATATCTGGACTGAGTTGCCTAACCCAGGGACCTACACTACTAAAGGGGTAAAGAAAATCATCAAACCAAAAATTGTTAAAGTTGTTTAGAGCAATATTTTGGACCAATATCAACAACTCTACATTACATTCCTGGCAGTGAAAGGCAAATTCATTCATCACAGCGGCACATATCACAAATAAACAGTCAAATGACTAAAGCTATATACTTCTGTACTGGCATTCCTCCAAGTTAAAGAATGAGAAAACAGTTATGGAGGAAATCTCCTAATGAACTCTGGATGTAACAGTGAACCTCAAGCAGTACATATGATTCTCATTTTGCATGTCAACTGTATTTGAGGTAGCACAGGAGGCTTCATGGCCCCTCTTCCTAAGCAACTTATTTTGCATATTATACCTTACCATTCTTTTGTAAGCTTTCTACCATTTAAATATAAACATAGCTTGCATCAGCAACAGACAAGAAGATACTGAGGTGTTGTTCTATCTATCTTTATTGCCAAATGCCTTAATCCCACAAGGGGTGAGGTGCTGTTGCTGCTGCTTAATCACAATCTGTCTGGCTAAGCACACTTGTCGACCACAGGTAAGCAACTGCTTCCAATGGGGTCATCCTACAGGTAGAGTACAATAAATATACTGTGCAGGAAACTAGTGCCCCCTTGTGGTAGACTGCCTTGCCAAGGTTGGATCAAGGTCCTTCCCATGGTGAGGAGGTTTGGTGTCCAGGTGAATGCCATAGCTGCTCCACCCAAGGTCCAACACCACCATTTGTTGTCTCCTCCTCAATGCCTTACTCAGGTGTAATGTGCAGAATAAATCATTTGGGCAGAGAGGCTACAAAGACTCCAAATTACTCAGAATATGGCACTATACATCATTCAATTATGCATAAAATTATAAATTTCCCTCAGACTCTCAGCTATTCTTTTTTCCTTATCATTCAACAGCTTTTCAATATGGTATACCAAAAATGATAAAATCAGCAAGCTAATTATGACAAAAATCTCTAACTTCCATTAGCTAGCAATAAAAGACATCCAAAGAATAATTCCTATAAGATATGGGTGCACAGGAACACAAGGTTGAAAATGGCTCCTTTTCTGTGTAAAAAACTCCTTCAGCCTGAGGACGTAGTTTTTTTTTTCTTGCTATCTCCAGAATGTATATTCTTTCACCAAAGGCTAGACATTTTGAATCAGGAGGTTATACGACCCTTCACTTACCCCTTCAAAATATATTCAGTACAGGTCATGTTTTGCTATGAGAAATTAGATATGATCTCCATTAACCCTTTCCATACTAGGATTATATCTAAATAGCAGTAAAACTGCCTGGCAGTAGCAAAATAAACTGAAAACTGCGTCCTTGTAGTGAAGGGGTAACAAGTAGGCAACACTCACCATCTGGTGTGGCTGAGGCTGAGGTTGCTGTCCAGGGAGAGGCTGTCTGAGGTCTTGATGTCGCCCTTCACCATAGCTCTCCACTCCACCAAAACCTCCTCCCATATCACTGCCACCCAACCACTGCACACACAGATTGCACATGTAACATCTTATTCACAATAATGCATCATTCAAGCTCTTGATATTCTCAGCTTCAAAGTACAGGTATAGGCCTTCCACATAAAAATGTGCTGTGTATAAATGAATCAATCTTGCAATGCATATAGGGTAAACATTAGGCCAATCAACAATTTAGTCCACTGGAATTTCCTACCTGTAAGTTCACTTCCCTACAGATGTACTAGCTACTACATTCATCATATCAAAATTATCCAAAGCCTAATTAATGAGTTTTTAATGAAGATTTCAGCAGATATGTTTAACCTTCTCACAGTTTCATATGCGTTTGACGCATATGATCTACTTGCCCCCCCCTCACAGTTTTCATATGCATTTAGACACGTATGAACCACTGGATGAAAAAACACAAGAAAGAAAAGGCGTATGATCTGCTTTCATACGAATTACTGGCTTGTATGTCCTGCAGTGGTGTGCCTAACTGCAAATGTGTGTCTCACTGGTCCAAGTTGCAAGTGACAATCTTTTACCTTTTGTGGCTAATATACAGTATTACAATAAAAATCTTGCTCTGACTGGGACCAGAAAACAGTACTATAGCATACTGTGCTCTATAAACTTAATTACTAAAAGACCACATAATACATGTTTATATTACAGGGAAACAGGCAAACCCCCATTTACGATACCCCAGAAGAGTGATGGGGGTAGAAATACCACCCTACCCTGCCTATCATTGACCTACCCCCAGTTTTGTGATGGATTTTTATTTTTTTTAACCCGATTTTGATATGTTAGACTTAAAATTTTTTATTTAGGTTGATTTACAAACTGTTTTTAGAGTCAGATTAATGCATTTTAGTCATAGGTGGCATGAACACTGTCATTTGGGGTACAGATTCTCACCCACCAGATGAGGTACAGAACAGTGTGGACAACTAGGTGACTCAACAAAGAATATTTTGTGTCTGACCAATGAACATCTAACCTATCATGGAAAACATAATAATAATTTTAAATAAATATATGAAAGCCTTAACAAGTAAATATTTCATGCACTGATGAAAACTGTGACACTGATAAATCATGTTTACATACGGGTTGTTCAAGGAAAAACGCTTTGAAAATACAAAGGAATTTCTAAACATATGTTGGAAAATAAGAGAGAAGAAAACAAAGTTCGCAACTACAACAGTAACTAATACGATATAAAGACGGGCTGTTCAAAAGGCTATCCCAATCACATCTTTGGCTGATAAATCATGTACAGTATTTACATACAGGCTGTTCAAGGGAAAATGCTTTTAAAATACAAAGGAATTTCTAAATACATATACAGTCGACCCTCCAGTCAACAAACTAATAAGGGAGAATGAGTGTCCACTGCTTGAAAAAGTCCGATGCTTGAAAATGAAAGGAAAAATTGCAAAAGAAATACGATGGTATCACAGATGATGTGCAGCGATGCTAACGCAGACTAGTTTACCTTACAACACCCCATTTTCTATGGACCCATTATATTACGACTTTCTTGTTGTGTATTGTGCAGTACAGTACAGTACTGTATTACAGTAATTTTATATGTTCAACAACAGTTTCATTAATTTTTGTACCTGTAAAGAGAAATACTGTATGTACTGTAGTTAGAAATGAAAAAAGATGTACACTCATGATCACTAATTTCGCCCAGGGGAGACCCATTCCTACCCCTGTATACCCAGGGAAGAGGAGAGGGAGGGGGCGAATTGAGCTCCACCTGCCTCTACCCCAGCTCCCAACCCTCCCCCATACCCCTACCATCCCCCAACCCACGCATCATTCTTAACTGGCAGTTTCATCTCAAGCTGATTTCACGCTAACACTCTTGGTCCCACTGCTAATACAAACACAGAGCACTAGGATATGTTAAAAGAATATGGTATAACTATTAACATACTGCAGCAAGAAATTAATGAATTATGATATTAACAGTAAAACAAAAACGTTAACAACAGCCACCTCAGGCCTCAAATGTCGGGTGCACTGCTTTGGACACACACACACACACACACACACACACACACACACACACACACACACACACACACACACACACACATGTTTCGTTTTGTTTTTGAAGGCTCCAACATGCTTGCATGTGTCGGCCTTGGTCACCTAATGAAGGCTCTCCATGCTGCTCGATCTTTGGCAGCCTCCCTGTTCAGTCCCTTAACCCTTAAGTCACACTTAATGGCCTCGTCCCATGTCTTTCTCGGTCTACCCCTCCCAACCCCTCCCCCTATATTAACACTTATCACCCTCTGTACCCAATTATCATCCCCCATCCTGTCCACATGTCCAAACCACCTCAGCCTACCTCTCCTCATCACAACACCAATACACTCCAGTCCCATCCTACCTCTCAACTCTTCCATCGTAAACCCAGCCCCCCCAGGCCTTGCACGCAGGGATGCACTGCATATCCACCTAATCATTGTCATTTCTGTACATTTAAACCTGCGAATATCCTCTACCTTTACTGCCCAGGTCTCACTACCATACAGCATCACACTCCTAACACATGCTGCATACAAAGACCCCTTAGCACGTAAGGAGAGTCCCCTCAATGTCAGGAAAGGCAACAGCTCCCTGAACTTCTTCCAACCACTTCTCACCCTAGCAACCGAGCTAACTCCAGCCCCACCTCCAGCACATAACATGTCTCCCAAATAACACACACACACACAAAAACATGCACACACACACAAAAACATGCACACACACACAAAAACATGCACACATACACATACACAAACAAAAACATGCACACAAATACACAAACAAAACCATACACACACACAATCACACACACACACACACACACACACACACACACACACTATAGGATAGAAGGAAAAGAGGAGACATGATTATGCTATATAAATGCATATCAGGGAAGGAGAAAATAGACATAGGCTAAATGAATATATAACCTATGAGGAAGCATCAGTAAAAGGACACTGCAAAAAACTGCACAAAAAGAGTGGTGATAAAGATGTAAAGAAATTTAGTTTCCCAAATAGGGCAACTGATCAGTGGAATGCACTACCAAATGAAATAGTGTGTGCCAATACAATTCATAAATTTAAGGAGATGTATGATGAAAATGGTTTAAGACACGGGACAGTACGAGCTTCTCATTCCTGTAAAGATACAATTAGGTAAGAACAATTAGGTAAGAATACATACACACAAACAAACAAAAATGTGCACACACACACACACACACAAACAAACAAAAACCTGCACACACTGACACACACACACACACAAACAACAAACAAAAGAATGCACACATACACACATGCACACACACACACACACAGACACCCAAACACACAGACACAGACATGTATGCACGCAAGCAACCGACACATGAGGCCTGGTACGGCCGTTGTCAACGTTATAATGCATTAACTTCTTGCTGCAGCATTCACAGTTATATTATATACTTTTTACATGTCCTAGTGTTTTGTTTGTGTATTAGAAATGTGACTATGAGTGTAATGTATGCGGTTGGCTTGAGATGTAACAGCCAATTAAGAACGACAAGTGAGGGGTTGGGTGGGGTAGGGGTGTGGGGGAGGGTAGGAAGCTGGAGCAGCTTGTTTCGTCACTCCCTCCTCTCTTCCCTGGGTATACAGTGGTACAAAGGGGGCATCCCTGAGCAGAAATTACTGATCGTGACTGTGCCTGTAATGAAATAAAAAAAAAATGACTGGTGTCTGGAGTGATTCTCTGCCAGCAGATATTGTCCGTTGATTCCGAAATCCGTTGATTTGGGGTCCGTAGCATCAAAACTTGACTGTATGTTGGAAAATAAGAGAGAAGAAAATAAAGGAGCTCAGCAACCTGAACAGTAACTATAACGACTTAAAGAGGGACCATTGAAAAGGCTATCCCGATTGCATCATTGATCGATAAATCAAGTGTTTACATTCGGGCTGTTCAAGGGAAAACACATTAAAAATACAATGGAATTTCTTAATGCATGTTGGAAAATAAGAGAAGAAAATAAAGGAGCTCAGTAAAGCAGAACAGTAACTAAAACGACATAAAGAGGGAACCGATGAAAAGACTATCCCGATTGAATCACTGATCGCATTCCCTATCAAAACATCAATGATTCTCTGTCGCAACAATTCGCACCTTGGACGATTCTGCGTCATTCACGCATTATTATTATGCATAAACAGATGTTTATTTAACTGTCCCGGGACCATCTGATGGTAGGATAGTATACAGTGCTGCTGCTTCTCTCCCAAGAGTGAATACGAGTTGGAGATCACATTCTCCAGTGACCTTGACAGAGTACAAGTGAGATGGGCACTGGTTTTAGGCTTAGGTTAGCTTCTTTTACAGCTGTTATGCCATTAAGATTGGCTTTAAACTTTTTTTTGGACTTACTCAGGTAGATTTAGGACTTGGTTGGGGGGAAACCCAAGGATCAAAAATGCATCCCTATACTTTACATGTTAAATCTACCTAGAGATACGATACCTCGCCTAGCAATGGGTTTTTGCTTAACCAATGGCACTCTTCAGCTGGGGTTTGCCAGTACTTTTGTGTCAAACAGAAGAGGAATTGTTTTTAATATAATGAGGCGCTCGTCATCCACTTGCTCAATGTAGTGCTGCTCTCGAGTGTCTGCCCTTTCCTCTCCTCCTACCTTCTTTCCTTCCTTCCTCTTCTGTTTTCCTTTATTTCATTCTTTCCTTGTCCTTCTACCTATGGGTGACTTTACACTCTCTCTTCTGTCTTTCTTTCCTCTTCCTTCTGCCTGAGGATGATTCTGCACTAAGTGACTAGCCAAATGGCTTCCTGTACACCAGGACACCACACGCTGGGTGGTAACCATATAACCAAATTATGGCGCCTGGTGGCTTAGTGGGTAATTATGGCGCTCCAGTAGGACTGAGCCAGTGAAGAATTATATCCAATGGGTGGTTGGGGTTTATTGCTCATGTTATGCCACTCAGGGACGAGTGAGGCTGGTCACTCTCATCTTAAATGTCAGGACCAACTTGCCTAGCCCTGGGCTCCTATGCTCCTCATGGGGTGAAGTAGGACTGGCTGATGGATGAATGGATTTACTTCCTCAAAAAGTTCCAATTTCATTGTGAATCAATGCAACATAATACAGTATTCACATGCTTACTTCTACATAAATTCATAAGTTTACAAATTTACAGTGCAAGAAGAAAAGAAAGCTACACCTTTTGGGTTTCCAACACAACAAAAGTATAACTGGTACCTGTATTAGGGCCTGTTCTGTAACGAAAAGTATAAACCGTACTTTCAGTGAGGGGGAAATATCTGGCTCGGCTGAAAGCGGAAGGGGGAGCAGGGGTGCGTGGGCCAGGTTTCCTGAGATGGTTAAATATATGAAATGTATGCACGAAATGAGTGTAAACAGAAGAAAATCATCCAAGCCTTACCCCCTGCATTCCAGATGGGCCAGCTAAAGCTTCTACCACTGCTTCAGGAAGGTGTGAAGGCTGACTGGACACAAGGGATTGTTCAAACTTATTAGGCTGCATTTGGTTGTGATCGTGCCCTCCACCTTCATTTGTAGAATTTTCTAATCTAGTGTCTGAGGTCATAGAACTATAATCCATCCCAGAGTTTAACAGGTCATCCTGACTACTTTCTAAAGGCTCTACAATTTCTTCTTTGACTAGTGTCTCATCTAACACAACCTGAAAAAGTAAAATATGAATTAGTTATAGTGTGTGTGTGTGTGTGTGTGTGTGTGTGTGTGTGTGTGTGTGTGTGTGTGTGTGTGTGTGTGTGTGTGTGTGTGTGTGTGTGTGTGTGTGTGTGGGTCGAGCGTGGGGGTGGCAAATGAGTGGGGTTCAGGAGGGAAAGTGGAGCATTAGGAATACTCTGATGCCAGATGCAGTATTATTCTATTTCCAGATACTTTTATTCAGCTGAAGTAAAGGTTCCTTGCCCAAAATAACAGACCAACTTTCAATAGGCCAATAGCAAATTAACCCCTAAACCGCGGGGTTGTGTGAGGCGGTCCTGGCACTTCCAGCCGGTGGCAATTCGTGCTCTGACTTATTTTTATAAAACATAGGCCCAAACTAGCTTGAGTGATATAAATAGCACTCAGGACTCTCCTACATTTTTTCATATATATTTATATTTTGAAGGCCCCAGCTAATTAAAAAGAAAACAGAGGCACCCAACTGACGGCCCACGGCTCGAACCATCGCCACTGAGCGTCACGATAGTGACAGCCCGC
>JAGKTI010001011.1:0-24255 GCA_018397915.1 Birgus latro | reverse complement strand
AGGAAAAGAGAGAAAGAGAGAGAGGGAGAGAGAGAGAAAGAGAAAGAGAGAGTGATCGTCTCTTACGAAGAAACTCTTCCGACCTTGCGTCAAATTTGCATATACCATATACACCTAGAAAAAAAAAAGTAAAAAAATACCATAGGTCCAAGGTTTGTTCTGACAAAAATTTTAAATTGCAAAAGCTACCCAGTTTTACAAAATACCTAATTCCAACACATTTTTGGGTGCAGGAGCTGCATACTGCACACAATCTGCTTCAACTAGTAGCTGCAACAGTACTGTACAGTATATAAACAACATAAGACCACCCCATCCTCTATATCCAGATCAGTATATCAATGAATACTTGGAGCAAACAGGCAAGACAACAAACCTGGTGTGGCGAGGTTTGCTTGGCAGATTGATGATCACTTCTAATGTCATTTTTTTGTTCTGTTCTACTTTCATGCTCAGATCTGTCTATAGTTCTATCTACTCTGGATTCACTGCCCTGTGTGTCACCAGACGTTCTAGTATTATCTGGATTAAAGTCACTGGTAGGGCGGTATGGCGAGGTTCGTGGTGAAGACTGAGGAGAGTTAGATAAGTGAGACTCCACAAGATTCTGCTCCGGTTCGTCTCTTCTTCGTCTCTTGGGGTGGGGGCTGGATCGATCATCACGGGAACTCCATGGAGGAGCATGCACCTTCTTTGGTTCGGATTCCTGTGGTGGCTCATCTGGGACGGCTAAGCCCTTCACTTTGAGTAACTCGGCAGCTTTGATTAACCGAGCCAAGTCATTCTGGGCCACATTGACCACACCTGCATACATATAACTAAGAAGGCTTTCTACCTCATCACTCTTTATGTCTTTCAACACTATAATAGGATGTTTGCAAGGAGTTTGTTCAAACATGCTTTCAAAGTATTCACTACATGTTGATAGCACCAACTTGTGTACTGGGTAGAATTTTCCATCACAGGCTAATGTCACATCTGTATACCTTTCCTGCAAAGAAAGGAAAACACAACCATTACACATTAAAACGACAAGGGGAAGAACCTAGGTAATTATCTGTTAAAACATCTATTCCACTATCACCTTAACCTTAAAAAAAAAAAAAAAACTATGGTCCATTCACTTCCTGTTTTTTTCACTGTAAATTTTTGTCCCCTACTTTCATGCCAGTATTTTTTACCCTCACTGTAAGACAAAAGGCATGGCTTACCTTATCTCTGAGTGTTGAAAGGATGTGACAGAAGGTTGCTTTATGGTTATTCCACGACAACGATAGCAGTCCGTCAGCCATCTTGGCACACCACCAACTGCAAGTTTATGAAGTAACATTGTAAAAATAACTTAATACTGTAAGTACAGTAGTTAGTCTGCATTCATTACTTCACTAAGCTCTGCAAGGGGGGAAAACGCATCACACTGTGTGCAGCCTTTCAACTTTGACTCTGTCTTTTGATAGTTTTAGTGAAGACATCATATTAAGTTGAAATGAGTGCTATGAGTGTAGATTTCATTTCATATTCCTTTAGCTCTCTGATACAGTCTGTCATGAACTATTCATCTACTGTATATGCAATCCACTGGAAAAGCATGAACAGCATACCATTATCAGATAAAGAGACTGAAAGATTAAGGGGAAAAAAAAAGGCATTCTACATGAAGCTACCATATCAGCCCTTCTACTGTTGATTTTATTACTGATCTGCAACAAATATGCTGCCAAGAAAAGATGGTAAAATATGAAGACAGTTACACGGTAATTCAAATCCAAGTTCTTAAAGAAAATAATTCTAGTAGTAGATACATCAAAGCTGATTAACATTTGATTTACTGACCAAAAAAATTGAAAACAGGCAACTATATCTATCTATGTATAGCCAGACGCCATAATCCGTGAGGGCACTAACCCTCCGCCAACCCACTTGCTAACACATGGGGAACATGTATGGGTTGGTTATATGGTTATCACCCAGAGCTGAAAATGGTTTCCTGGCTTACAGGAAACCATTAGGCTTGTCATTCAATGTAAAGCCACCTGAAAAGGCAAGAAGAATCATCAAAAGGGACAGGAATCATGGCAAAGGAAATGTTTCCCCGAGCTAGACCTTATTAGATCATATAGCCCTGCTAGGTGACAGGAGGGCACTACCCCTGCCTGCATGGCAGGTACTGGGTGTGGCTCGAACTTATGACTCCAGGACCTGGTCCCATGTCACCTGTCATGACCTCATGACATGACCCCATGACCCAGTCCTAAGTCCAACATTCTACCACTGGGCCACCCTGCCCCCACAAATCATGCGAGAAAAAGGAAGAGAGGAGTACAGACACAGAAAAGGGATGCTAGAGGTGAAGAAAGAAGTAGGCAGCGCTACATCAAATGAGTGGATGATGCTCGCCACCACCTACCTCCTTTTTGGAACATTAAAGAAAGTCGCCTGAATGCCCATGACATCGTGCTTACTGTTCATCCTGTCGTCAGCACCAACTGGGAATGTCAGTGCAACAAATAAACTCAGACGTACACAATTTAAAGGTCATGAATAGTGATGGACTAGACAGGGAGCTGAAACCTAAGGCACCTCCAGTAATTATAACCAACCTCACAGTGCAGAAAAAATTTTATGGAATTCTTGTCGTTTATTAAAGTCGGGGAATTACTTTTTCTTTCACTTGGGGCAGGATTTAACCATATTTTGAATGAGTTTGAGGCTTATTTCTGCCCAAAAAAACTTTTTTTCTTTTCTTTGTTATTAAATTAACCTAACATGGCCTCATGTAATTAAACGTAACCCCTAACCTATGACACATTTGCAAAGGAAATGTCATAGAGAAGTTTTGAGGTGTTTATGTCATACAAAAGACTGGAATATCCAATAGGCTTGACTGTAATAAATGACAATTATACCAAAATTATATCAACGCATTATCATGCGTTATAAATGTGTGTTAACAATAATGGGCATTGGATGACCAAGGTAGGTGTGATCATAAAGCAAATATTTGTTCATCAGACAGGAGACATCCAGGCAGAAATCATACATGTAGTAAAATAAAGTTCGACAAATAAAACAATACACAATGTGAAAATAAAAAAATGTAAACCAGTCCGTACCACAGGCTAACCCTAACCAGCAATAGCCCTTCTATAACTTCTCCAATTATGCAGCTTATATCTCAATGTAGAAAGTTCGGACATTCTAGGTAAACTCCAATACACGCCATTTAATACTACAAATAACAGTCGATGACTTTATGTGGAGAAATTGTTGGTGGGCGAGGCTGTGAGGTATGTGCGCAACACAACCAGGGGACCAACGCCACCCTAGACGCTACGGCGGCCCCTGCCCTTTAATTCGGCAGACCTTTAAAGACACATCCTTCGGTTATCATTATTCAATACCTGCGTGATCTATGACAGATGCACTTGCGTTTGGACTTTAAACAGAGCTGGAAAATACTTACCTTGCTGAAGAAAGAGCCTTAAATTACCGAACAATGGCCTCCCGTGGTGGATTGACTTCCATGACGGTGCCTGAACGGCGTCAGCTTGTCTGGTCCTCAGTGCGAGCACTTTATGCTAACCTTATATATCATTGCACAATGACCTGCAAGTGTTGTATGATGTTCAGTAACCTTTGAAGACATTTTAGTGAAATAACATTCAAAAGAAAATTAATGCTAGAGATAAATATCTAGCTTCAGAGTCATGGATTAGAGATGTCTCTTATTCGCGCTTCAGAGTAGCGATCTCAAAAGTGCTATATGTCATTTAGTTCTAATATATGAAGTTTGCATTATTAACAAATATGTAAATAGCTTACGTATTATCATCTGGAAACAAAAGGCATATGATGTGTTAATTCATTATATCCGCCACCAACTCATGAAGTTAGCATTCTAGGACGATTCATATAATATACCGATGCGTTTCAGAAAAATTCATTCACATTCATATGTTGATATCCTGCCAGTGGCATCTCAAAAATTAAGACCGAATGGTTAATCAAATGCAACGAGAAAAATATTGCTTGTATAAATGTTACTGAGTTACTTGAGAGCCTGTGGAGTCACATGGCGAGACAGATTGACAAATGAGGAAGACAAGGAGCGCTGTGGCGTGGATGTGGATGTGATAGGAAACGTTAGGAGAAACACATTAAGGTGGTTTGGCCATGTGGAGAGGATGGAGAGTGAGAGACTGACGAGGAGAGTGTATGAGGTGGAGGGGGGAGAGGGAGGAGGAGGCCAAGGATGAATGGAGGGATGGAATGGAGAGGTATATTGAGAGAGAGGGGTGTGAGCTGGGAGCAGGGCAATGAAATGGAGGAGGACAGGGTGACATGGAGGTGATTAGGTATATGAGAGAGGTGGGTGTGAGCTGGGAGCAGGGCAATGAAATGGAGGGGGACAGGGTAACATGGAGGCGATTAGTTTGTGGCCACCCCTGACGGGTTAAGGCGTCTGGCAATAGATAGATAGATAGATAGATAAAATGTTGCCATAAGCCCTTTTGCTCAGTTGCTAAATATTGTTTATTCGTTTAAGTGGTAAACTATTGACCTAGTACAATTTTTCTAGTGCATTAAACTCTGCGATATGCATTATCCTATTATCTAAGGCCTTTGGATAAGTTACAACCATTTCTTCATTGATATCATGACTGCTGTACTCGGAAGTAAGTCTGACTACTCCTAACAGGCATGGTGTCACACAACATATAAGTAGACAAATAAGCATTCAGATAAAAGCACATCCAGTCGGCCGGAAACCTTAAGTCTTAATCCTTGAGGTAGTGCTCCAAGGCCACATCCAGGGGACTGATGTAGGGTGGTGGGTGCACCCCCCCCTCCCGCCCACCTCTCCCTTTCAACAGGAAAGGATCAGGTTTAAAAGACATGTATGTATACTGTATGCTGAAGAAGTCAAGATTCTCTCGTAAAACCTTCCACAACTGCATGCATTGTGTTCCCACATGGATTCGAACTTGAATCCTCCTTGTGGGAAGCAGCCTCGACAATACTACTACTCAACCACCATGTTTAGTTCAGCATGACACTGAAGGTATGCCTTCCCCATTGGGTGGTTCACGAGTTCTTGTGGCCATCTTTTGTGTCCAACAACACGTGACGCCTCAGGGGCACCACACCACTCCCCTCCCTGTCAGGACTCATCCACTGCCACGCAAGCAGTGGCGTAGCTACGAGGAGGCTTGGGCCTCCCCAGTCAGACCTTTGCCCTCCTACTGACCCTATTTGAAATTTTGAATTACCTCAGCACATCCACACAGAGGCCGCACAAAACACGGCTTGACTCCACCTTGGTCCTCCCATTTGCAAAGACCTGGCTATGTCACTTCTCACCGGCACGTATCATTTTTCTCTTACTCCCGCAGCTCATTCAGAGTAGGCTACTCTTAGCATGGGTTCTCATGCTACAGATGACATGACTAGCCGCACTTGCGGATGGAGTAGGGAAGGGGGAAGGAATGAGGCGTGTCTGCTGAAGGAGAGGTCATCTGGGAGCATGACTTTCAAAGGAGAGACCGTGGGGGAAGGGAGAGAAAGTAATCTCTCTCGTTTTAGCGGTAAGGGATACCTATTTTCTGGACTGTTTTTTTTTCTACTGGAAGTGTCCTTAACAGCCCCAGCTGGGATTCAACTGCCGCATCTCCCGCTAATGTGGCCGTTTCTACAGTACATTATATAACTGTAAACATGGAACCACCCAGCCATCTTTTGACGTTAGTTAGTGTTACTAGCAGCATCTTCGGTATGCCCAACGCCGATCGCTTCTTTCGAAATGTCTCGATGCCTTGGGGGTGACCTGTTCTTAGGTGCCTCTGTCATCACCTGCTTGAGGTTCGTTTACAAAGAGTCTCCCAGGCATTATACCCTAAACAGTGGTTAAGTCCTGTACTATGCACTCTTATAAGGAGAGAGACGAGGAAGTAGGGAAGAGGGAAGGAATGGGCGTGTCTGCTGAAAGAGAGGTCATCTGGGAGAATAACTTTCGAAGGAGTGACCGAGGGGGGAGGGAGAACAAGTAATTTCTCTCGTTTTTAGCGGCAAGGGATACCTGTATTCAGGCTTATCTCCTTCGGACCGATGGGGGCAGGGTGGCTCAGTGGTAGAGCCAAGGCCCATAGGATAAACCAGGTCAACCCACCAGCACGCTGAGCTCGTACAGGTTGGCGCAGGAGGCGGGTCTCAGGTGGCGTGACGTCACGGAAAGGATGGATAGGGTAGTACTACTCAGCAGGGGTCAGTGCAAGCATGTCAGGTGCAGAGTATACATCAGTGGGAACCCCGTTTTGTCTTGACCAACTGACAAATTATGTGACATCCTTTAATGCACAATGCCCAATACTTGTGCAGTCTTTGGCTGCTATTGTTGGCTGCTATTATTGTAGTTATCATTCATTATTATTATTATTATTATTATTACTATAGCTATTGTTGTAGTTATTATTCACTGGGTTATTATCATTATTGTTATGCTATGTGTTTCATGGCTCGACTTCTCGCTCCGTAACACACAGGCTTAAACCTCAGGTTTTCGGCTGTGTTTAATGGCACGACTTCTCACACCATAAGCCACAGGCACAAGCTTTTTGGGGTCCTTGTTGCACGACCGGGTTAGAACATGTACCAAAGGAACAGGGCAAAAACACAGGCAAACCAGTATTGCACATATATTAACCAGATTGACGGACATGATACAATACAGAATATTTCATGTGGCACTTACAGAATCCCTTACAGTACATTTAAGGCAACACACAATATAGCAGAGTGGCACACAGGGAGTTATAAGTCTGTGGACCACTAGGTGTCCCGATTGGGGGCTGCGTGTAGAGTTTTGGTCTTTTTCCGGCCAAATAACAGTCCTTCACTATATTTCCCTCATATCACTATGAGGGCACTGAACCTCTATACTGACGAGAGTTTACTGAGTCACTGGGGAAGTCACTGTTTATTTCACTCACGAACTGGGGCATGTGGGAGGTACGAGTGGATGTCACTCACAGGGGGGTGCACAGGGGTCACACTGGGAAGGAGGAACTTCACAAGGGACCGGTTTCACTGGGGGTATTATGACTAGAGAAAACACAGTTCGGGTGGGGCATCAGGAGGAAGGGGACACTCACGCTCTCGGGAGGTTTAGGTGGTGGCCCAGTGTAGGAGGGAGGCCGGCTGGAGACAGTGGGGTCGCCCCACGTCGGGAACGCCCAGTAGGCGTAGTGAGAGGCTCGCCTTGGGTCCTCCAGGAGGTGACCTCGGGAGTAGTCGGGGCCTTGGGATTGGGGCTGAACAGGGCCAAGAGGCAGGCGGCCCTACGTATGACTCGGGACGTCGATGGGGGTGTGGAGGGCACCTTGGGACCCAGAGGAGCCCGGGGAGGAGGGCGCGCCCCTCGGTGACTGAGGACTGCTGTCTCGGTGCGGTGAGGAGGCCGTCAGGAGTCTCCTGTGGCCGCGGTGTCCCGGCAAGTCCGTCAGCATCGGCGGCCGGGGTGGGGACAGCTGGACAGACTGGATCTCCACTACAGGTCTGCTCCACACACTCTGCCACGATGAATCTGTAGGGAAGAGATCTCCACCCCAGGTAGTGTGAGGGGAGGTAGAAGGGCGTCTCACTCGGCCACAGGAGGGTTGGGCTGAGCCAGAGACTCACTCCCCTACAGAAGCCTCCGGCTTCTTGGAAGAGGGGGAGCCTGAACTCGCTCCCTCAACTTGGCAGGCCCTATGGGTGCCTCTGCAACTCCATGTCGGGGAAGGAGGAGATCCACCGGATGCTCTTCAGGCCTGACAAGTCCTGCAGACGTTGCCAAGGCGCCCTGACGGAGGGGAGGAGGAAAGGGATCCGGCGGATACTCCTTCAGCCCGACAAGTCCTGCAGACGTTGCCGAGGCACCTCTCGTTCCGAAGGTGGCAGGAGGGAGAGATCAGGCGGACACTACCACGCTCCTGCTGGGGGTCTGGCGCAGCCGCAGAGTACCCGGCGGGTGACTCCGCTACGGCAGGTCCAGCGGACACTGCCAAGGCTCTGCTCCCTGTCTCAGGACTGGCAGGAGAGATCCAACAGACGCTCCTACACCGGCTAGCCCGACGGAAGTAACCGTGTCTCTGCTCTTGAAGGTGGGTGGCAGACGAGGAAGAACCGGCAGTCACTCACTCTCCAGCAAATCCAGCGGATGTTACTAGGCCGCTGCGTGGGGCTGCTTGAAGGCAACTCCCACCCCGAGTCTTGTGATGGTTGTGTGTGTGTGTGTGTGTGAAAGATTCGTCACACGAGTGTGACACGGGCTCAGGGTGGAGAGCCCGTAAGAAAAATGAGCTTCAAATACAAGGGGGCGCCCTCTGCATGGCGACAGAGGACGCTGGCGTCGTAGAAAAGGGGAAGACAGGGCCTGGGGAATGCCCAGCACACACGCCCTCCCCGGACTGCTAACTCGGGTCTGGTATGGTTGCGGGGAGGAGGGGCTTATGGGAGAAGGTGAGATGGGCCGTTGTGGCCCGGAAGGCTGAGTCACCGGTGTCCCCTGGTAAGGTGGTTGTTGCCTCCCGGTCATGGTGGGTGGGGGTGTCGTCGTCGGGGCGCATTTTAATTATTATTATTATTATTATTATTTGGTTTTCGATGGGTGGATCAAATGCATTCGCGATATCCATTTCAATAAGAGAGAGAGAGAGAGAGAGAGAGAGAGAGAGAGAGAGGATAAGTAAATTCGCCACTAATCCTTACAATGTTGCCATCATAATGTTCCTACTCAAATAAATGTTAATTTTGTCCTGTTAAAATGAGCAGGCAGATATGTATGCATTTTAAGTTACGCTCTCGTCTTATGTTCGTAACACAGAGAATTTGAAGAACTTTAAAGGCAGTTCACGTACACATTCACGGAATAATATACTTAACTGGCACTTTGTCAGTGATTCATTCTTTCTTTTCCTCCCCCACACTCTCTCTCTTTCTCTTTTTGTTCCAGTCCTTTCTCTCTCTCCACATAAGCGTTAAGATGGATGGACAATTTTTTTTTTTTAGATATATTAGCTGCAAATAAAGAGCAGTAGGAGTGTGAAAAAAGGGTGAGGTAATGGAAAAAAAACATAAACAGTGAAAAAAAAAGGAAATCTCAACAGTGGAGAGTTGCGATGACATCTGGACACGCTCAAGGCCACTCGAGAGAGAGAGAGAGAGAGAGAGAGAGAGATCTGGACCACTCGAATCCTACCTGACACGTCACTCCAAGCCTTGCCCAAGCCCCGCCTACCTGCGTACACGGGCTGGTGAGTTGGAGGCTGTGATTGCGCTTTGGTGTGTACATGTGTTATGTCGCCTGCGTAGGAAGCTATGTGTATCTGTGGTGTGTGGGGTGTGGGTATGTCGTGCATGTATAGGTTAAAGAGTGTAGGGGGCAAAACAAATCCTTGGGGGACGCCAATTTTTAAGTTTCTGATGTGGGGTGTGGGTATGTCGTGCATGTATAGGTTAAAGAGTGTAGGGGGCAAAACAGATCCTTGGGGGACGCCAATTTTTAAGTTTCTGATGTTGGAAGACTGACCGGCAAATGTTACTTGTGCACACCTGCCTGCTAAGTAGTTTGCCAGCCATCTTTTTGTGTTATTGTGCATGTTTGTGTTGCATATTTTGTTTGTGAGGTTGTGGCGGGGGATGGCATCGAAAGCATTACTATTGTCTAGTGTGACAAGAAGTGTTCTGTGTTGTGGCCTAGCTGAACTCATACCATCAAAAACTCTGTGTAAGGTCTGTAGGCCTAAAACCATGTTGTCAGGGGGCTAGGGGGGTGTGAGGTGTAACTAGTTGTAGTACCAATCGATCAGTGACTTTTGTGGGGGTGCAGAAGAGTGTGATGGGGCGGTGTGAGGAAGGTAATGTGGGGTCTTTGTTGGGTTTGGGGATAGTGATGATAATGCCATCTTCCAGATGTTGGGCATCATGTTGTGTGAGTAGCTGTAGTTTGATATACTGGCGAGTGCATGTATGCCTTGTGGTCTAAGGTGTATGTTACTTATGTTGTTTGGTCCACAGGCAGATGAGTACTTAAGGTTGCTGATGGTGTGCTTCGTCTGGCTGTAAGTGAAAGGTGCGAAGTCTGGGTCTGTGGGGAACTGTTTCTTACGTCGGATGATAGGTCGGTCGTCGCGATGGGGGTTAAGATGGCTGACATGTGAAAAGTGATAGATGAGAGCGTTTGCTTGTTGTTTGTTTGAAGATATGGTATCTGTTGTCGTGATGGTAGCGTGTGATTGGGTAGTGTTGCTTTTGGAGAGTGTGATGCTGTTTAGTGTTCCGTAGAGTTTGCTGATGTTTGTTTTGTGCTCAAGTGTTTGGGGATAATTATTCCAATTTAGTGTTTGCTGTTCTGATATTTTATTGTTTATTTGAGTGTTGAGTTCTTGTATCTGTTGCATGGTGTCTTGTGTATGGGGTGTTCGGGAGTGTCGTAGTATGTCCCGTTGACTGATAAGGACTTGAGTTTCTGGTGTGAAGTTGGGGTTGTATCTTTTTCTGTTGCCTCTAGAGATGTGTCATTTGTCTGCGTTTTGTATAATTGTATTGAAAGTGTGCACAGCGGTGTTGATGTTTGTGATGGACATACTGTTTAATGTTTCAAAGTGTTTTTCTGTTTCAGCTGTGAAGGCCTCCCTGTTGACTCTCTTATAATAATTATGCCACGTTTCTGTATTGCCGTATAAATATTTTATGCATAATAAGTTTTCTGTTCTTCCATATATTATAATACATACGATAAAATTGTATTCATATGTGTTTACTTTATTTGCGATGCCTTTTACATCTATAACAGCCGTTTCACATAGCGGGTTTGGGAAACTTAGCAACACTGTACACAGGTTCCTGCCCCACCCAACCCACCAGTTTAAGTTTGTACCACTATAGTGTATGTGTGTCTGTGGCCAGCTGGGGTGATTCTGGTTTTGGTAGTGATGATGACTGGGAGGTGGTCAGAGCCAAGGTTCTGACCACTCTCCAGGATGTTGTGGGGGTGAGGTTTGGGGAGCAAAAGGTGATGTCTGGGGATGATGGGAGCAAGGGGTTTTGTGTGGGATACGGGTATTTTTTTTATGTGTCCGACTCTGGGCATTGGCTTCAAGCCTGCTGTCATGGCCCAGCAGTCCTCCTACATACCATACACTTTTATGTTGATGGAGGTATTAAGTATGAAAGGATTGTCTGTTTGGGACTGAAGTACCAGCCCTCTGTGTCAGGGTCGTTGACATGCCAGGCCGACACCTTGGCATTGAAATCACCACCCAGGATAACGCTGGGTATGTTAGTGATGTGGTGTATTTGTGGAGAGTAATTGTGTGGTACTGTGGGGGACGATGTATGTGTTGGCCATTGTTAAGTGTGATTTGTTACCAGTGCGTAGTTTAATTGACTGTATTTCTGTTGTGGTGTAATGTTGGGTGATAAGTGACTTTGTGTGTGCACTGGTATCTGAAAAGTTGATGATTTATGTACCAGGGTGATGAGTCCACCGCCACCGCAGTCGGCCTGGTCTTGTCTAGTGATTGTGAAATTATGGAATGTAGGTGTTTTTTGTGTTGTGTGTAGTTTTGTTTCTTGCAGGATGGCAATGTGTATGCTTTGTTGTTTGATGAATTGTGTGAGTTCCTGTTTTTGGGTGTTTATGCCATCTATATTTATTTGAATTATGTTTATGTTGTGTGTACGATGTGTGCTGGGTGCTACAGCACGGGCGGGAAGTGGTGGTGTGGGTGGAGGGGAAGGGGTAGGAAAAGACTGTGATGGAGGTAAGGGCTGGGGTGAATTAGACTGGGGTGGAATGGGAGGAATTGGGCGATTGGATGGTGAGGGAAGGATCGGTAGGTTTGGCTGAGGAAGTGTGGAGGAAGTAGGAGTAGGGTTGGTGGTGGGGTTAGTGGGTGGAGGGAAAGAGAATAAGGAGAAGGTCCAGGTATTTGTGTAATGTTTTCTGGATGCAAGTGTTGTGCAGGTGTAATGGGTCCAGTTCTTGCAGGAACAGCACTGAACTGAACCCTTTGTTTGTCGGCTCGAAATGATAGGTTTTTGAGCATATTGGACTTATGTATTTGTTGGTGGGTCCAGGATTGCTCTCAATATCCCCGGTTAGAAGAAGTCTTCGAGAAATGACCACCGGGGAGTCATTTCTCGGTGTAGAAAAAACGGTGTTGTTGTATGTGTTGTGCTGAGAGGTGTGGTACTTGTCCAGGCGACCGAAGCCACTTCCAGGTTCTTGAGGTTGTGGTGGTTTGGCCCCCATGCTGTCCTCCTCTGCTTCGGCAGCCTCTGGGGGGGGGGGGGTGGACCCACAACGAATACACCAACGCTCCAGGTCCAGAACAGCGTGGTGTTGTATTGTGCTTTGTATTTATGAGCTTAAGTACTCCATTCATTTTTTGTCACAGATTATATATTGTTTGGTCATTAAGTACATAAATCTAATTGAACAGGGCTATGCCCATATTATTTGTAAATGATAATAATATAGTACTTAATACCTATTTAGTAACATCACATTTTTACAGGATAATGTATGGAAGATTTTATTCTTTAAAAATTTATATTTTAAAACAGGAAAGTATGATTTTTTCCTGGAAAAGATACTAATGAAAGCAAGTACACTGGATTAATATAGTAGGGTGGAGTATTTTAACCACTGTAACTACTGGCTTTTTAACTTAGAGTATAAATACTTACAAATGCACGATAATGCTAACAATGATGCTGTCTTGACATATGAACACAAAGAAGTATTCCTCCATTCCCTTTGACAGATCCAGCTCCTATGGCCATGTCTGCATCGAAGGTTTCATTTTATGGTTAGTAATAATGTGACTCCATAGTGCTGCTGCCTTCCCTTGCATGCTGGGAACTCTATCCTGGCTTTCTAGTCTGGGCCCATCACATGTATGCAATATCAGTAAACCAAGAGTTACCTTCAACTCACTGCTGAAAAAGTCAGTTGCAGTAGCTTAGTTTAAGTAACTGTTGCTTTGCTGCCAGTACTCTTTTGTTACCCCCCCCCTTGATTTACATCTGCTTCCTTGTGACAGTTTGTATGTATTTTCAGGCTTCAGGTTGCATTTGTTTAAATAAATTCTCCATTCCGAGTAGACACGTATCATATCATCTGCTCTCGTGTTTGTAGAAATACCAGGTTTTCTCTGTGCGAGCCCATAATACCAAATATTTATAAATTCTACCAAATTCTGTGAAAAGGAATCAGAAATATCTGTCTGTATACCCATCTAGCCAGACACCTTAATCCTAGGACTGGCCACAAACAAATGGCGTCCATGTTACCTGGACCTTGTCCTCTGCTATCAGGTTGCCTTTCCACAATTTCACATCATCCTCATACGCAGTACCTCCACCCCATCCCTCTATCGCATCTTCGGTCTGCAAAACTTCTTCCCTTCCATGTCACTCATCGCTCACAGTCGCCTAGCCAGTCTTTCTCTTTTCTTTCCACATAGCCAAACTATCTCACAGTACCTCAAATATTATCCAGCAAGTACATATCAGTGTTTTTTGTCCTTTAAACAGAGTCCAAGCTTCAGTTCATACATTAGAGTGGGATAACAAGCCCTTTGTTGGCATGTCATAGATGCAGGTGGATAGTTTGGATCTTTAAAAAGGGATGGCCAAGAGGTGACCAAGCCTAGTTATGGGGTGGCCTAAGGAAAACTTATTTGGAGGATCCATGGGTATTTCTCAGGAAATTGGGAGGGTCAGGCATATTTTAGAGCTGGTCAGTGCCACCTTTCTGGTTGTGCCACTGCATAGATGTGTTGCTAAACTCTGAGACAAGACTTCCTAGCCTGTGTTCAGAGTTGGATGCATATTTTAAAAAATGGATGTTGAGGTGGCCTAAATACACCATTCCCATCTACAACTCTGAGCTAACACAATAGATAACAGTAGAATATGGAGATGGGCATGAAGAAGCGCCATCAACAGGATGTAGAGTCGTGGTAACACCATTTTCATCCATTGAGCTACATCAGATATACCGCAGAAGGCAAATGTGGATCAAGTTATGCTTAAAGAACAAACGTGACGTGCTGGTGAATGGTAAGAAGCTTATGCCAAGATCTGTCGAGGTGGTGGAGGAACCTGTGAACATCCCTAAGTACCATCTCCCCTGGGGAAAGGGGGACTGAATACTTCCCCAGTATCTCTGCTTGTCGTAAGAGAATACTAAAAGGGGCCTTTTGTTTCCAGTCTTTCTCTCCTTGCTGTGCTCTTCTTCCCTTCTGTCACACCTCTGTTCTTGATATTTCCTTGTTTCTTCTGAACTTTATTTTCCCTCTACTCCTATCAAGTTAGAAATTTGGTTTTATGACATGGATACTTTAAGGACCTCCCACTGAGACTGAACCTTCCTCCCTGTGCTGTAACACCAAATAGTTTCATCACCAAGCCTCTTCAGAGCCAAAACCACTTCAGCGCCAGCCGTAGTGAAATATAGCCAATTTATGGCTTGGTGCCAGTTATTCACCACCTTCCAACCCTCGACCAGTTGACCTATAGTGTACAAACAGGGTGTCCATAAAGTCTCTTTACAAAGGGGTTCATTTAACAGTACCTTAACATCTTTCATCAACAGAGTACCTGAAATACACAAATGCAGTGTGATTAAAAACTTTGATAACCACTGAGTACATAGAACAAATCTGATTAAGATATCTTATCAATTGCCTTTGTAATATTTTTAAATTGTTAAGAGACTTTATGGACACCCTGTAACATATTATTCTTGCTGTCCCCATGTAGAGGCAGATATAAAGGGAGAGACGCAATGAGCTGTTACATACAGGCTTTGTGAAGAATAAAATCGTGTGGTAATAGACTAAACAAAAAAAAAAGTGACATCACTTTGCTGGAATTAAGGTCCAGGCTGCGTTGCTTCCACTTTTTAGACCGTGGCTCAACATCGCTTTTCAAGTTTGGCGTGTTCAGTGTGGAGTGTTGGGGGGGGGGGGGGGGGGGGCGTCGCCATTAGACAAGGTGCGGCGGAGCGCTTTTTAAATTATTGCGAAGTTGAGCATCCGTAAATAAACTATATTATTTAATTTGTGAGCCTTAGGAATGAAATACGTGGATGAACTAATCATATGCAATAACCTGTTATTTTACTGTGGATCTACTTCCGATTTCATGGACATCATTTCCACCTAGCAGTCAAAACTTTAAAAAGGATGGAATGATTCAACGAGTCTGTGAACCTAAGTTAAATAATGACCATTCTAATTAAGAATGAATTCCTGTAGTGCGAAAAAAAGGTTATTACTATTACTCATATGCCCAAACAAGTTAAAGTCAGTACCTATGCAACGTCTCACTTTGATCAGTTTTTGCCATTTCCTGCCTGCTCGTCTCGCCTCCTATAGAGCTTCAGAATCGATGGTTTTTGAATCTCCGGAGGGCTGCTCTGGGCGGCATATGCAGAGGTCGTTCATGGAATTAAGAATTGCTATCTGGTAAAAGGAATACTGTACCATCCTGATATCATAGGTTCAGGCCCTCCATAGCAGAGTTATTTGTGACTTTCGAACCATCTGAATCCCACAACAGCCCTGTGGTTTTTGGTTTCGAATCATCTGAACACTTGAACCCGCAGTACTTACTCACTGGCACTTCGGCGGTGAGACGAGACGGAGTGCAGAGGTAACGGAGGTGAGATAATTTATTTGATGTTACACTTGCATATTTCCAGCTCAGTCTCAGTACTTTTATGCTGCATTTGATTTCCAGCACCGTTTAGTGAAAAAAAAGTTGCAATTTAATAAGGTTAATGTTGTAATAACGGTGCCGGCTTTTGTAAGCAGGCCTGCTTGTTTGGGCCGCTTGTTCACAGAAACTTTTTTTTTTAAATTAATTATTAGGCCCAAAGAGTCAGGAAAAATTACAGAGCAGACTGCTAATCACAGTTTGCCCCCTTGAGCCAAACTCCCATTCAAGCCCCCGGATTCCTTGGAATTCTGAGCCGTTGACCATGAATCATGGTCAACACAAAATCAAGTAACACACAATCAAGTTGGGCAAGAGGAACAAGCAACCCACAGTAAAGCCTGTGACGATGATATGGAAGAAGACTGGGAGGCTTTTGATCTGTAGTAGGCCTAACTGTGGAGAGTACCGCTACCCATAATCCATATTTTTTTTGGTGCAGCCTACCAGTATCATAGTTTGAAGCCTAATATCACACCTATTTAGGTATCATGGTGATGATGATGGTTAGATTTACCACACTAATGTGGCACGGGCTCAGGGTGGAGAGCCCGTAAGAGGCAAGTGCAAAAAAAAAGTCAACAGAGGTAGCTTAAAAGCTAATGCTTAGGAATTTTGAAAATAATAATAAGGTTTAAGGAAATCAGCCGCCAGTATTTTTGAAGAAATGGCCTGGGCGATGGCTTGGTAGTCAATGGGCGTGTCAAGGTCGAGGCTGGAGTCGTGAGAAAGCTGAAGGCTGAAGTCTTGAGAAGGCTGGAAGTCCTGGCCAACGGCAGAGGAAGTGGAGGGGGGAGGAGGAGAGGGTGGGAGACATGGAAGGTCTGTCTCCATCTCCTCGGCCTGAAGTTGCCGTGATTTCTTCCCCTTCCTCTTCTTCCTGGGTGCAGGAGGAGGCGACGGAGATGCAGGAGCCTCCACAGTGGCCTGGAGGTCTTCTGCAGGTGCACCGTCAGGAGTAGAAGGTGCAGCCCGAAAGACAGCAACTGGTGGTGGTGAAGGAGGGGCGTGGACATCCTCATCCCGAAGGATGGAAGGATCGGGAGAAGCGGTCCTCCTCGAAGCTGCTGACGGCGGGCGGTGGTCACTGGTGGGTGTGGCATCCACGAGCATGGTAGGCAAGGGCGCGGCGTCCAGGGGCGGAGCAGAATTAGTGGTGGAGGAAGTACTCGCTCTGTTAAGAGGAGCGTCGAGCTGCAGCCTTCGTCGCGGTGTTGTGCGAGGTTTGGAAGGCCACAGCGTGGTGGAGGGACGCTCCTGACGAAGGGCAGGCCGCGCATCACGAGCGAAGCTCTGAGGGATGACAAGGCACGGCAGCCCGTTCTCCTCAAAAATCTGAGGGAGAAGAACAAGCAGCGCCTCCTTGTCACCACCACAGAAAGACTTCGCCGTCGCAATGCACATGGCGACGATCGTGTCCACTCCTCCATAACGTCGGGGATCCTTCGGCCGGCCACCACGAGCCGAGGGGCACCGCCGTGAAGGAGCAACACCCTTCACAGCAGCACCTCCCGGCCCGGTGACGCCCCTAGCCTCGGGACCCTTCGGCGTCTGGACGACGTGGAAAACGACAACAGAGCACTTAGCTCTCGATAGCAAGGGGCACTGTGGAGGGGGAGCAGCGATGCCAGAGCGATGTACGAATACATCAGCACCAGTGTCCTGGCGCCGAATGAACCCGTACGGCGCCCCTACGCTGAACCACTTCACAGTGCCTTGGATTAACTGCTCTCCTCCAGCAAGCCCAGTACTGCTGTGGTTTGCCCCCCTCAACGGGTCGTAGGCACAAGCAGATGAGGCCATGGTGAGAGAGGAGAGGAGATGTTGCCGCCACCGCTGCTGGACGAAGTCTGAAAGTATCATGGGGAACTCAGCTACTTTCAATTCTAGCGCTATTCTAGCGCCTTTCAATCATAAATTTAGCGCCTTGCCATACTTTGATTTGGCAACTGACCATGATGGGCTGAGTAGTCTGTAGATCTGCATGTACTATGACTTGACCAAAAATTACCCTCCATCTTTATAGCCGAGCTGTAACAAGAGATTAAGGCCGTCGATATGATGACGAAATTTCATTTTATTCCTTCTACAGTACTACCATATGATTTTATTCAATGTAGGAGGAAGATTGGTGAACGGGTTACTGAAGACTATCTCTTAACCCTTGCAGCTCAGTCCCTTCTAATCTGACTAAAATCTTTTGATGGCTGCAGTGATGGAGTATAAAAGGCATCGTAGTAAAGAGTTGGGACTAGAATATGGTGCCATAGTCATAAAAGATGCTATGCAAAGAATGTACGAGTTGGTACAGTAATTGTCTTTCTGCCATCACGGAATATGCTGAAAAAGGACAAGCTTAGGGTAGATTAAGAAAGGACTTGCTTATAAGTGTCTTCTTTTCAAACATAGCATAGTAGCCATAATCTTTTCTTGAGCTTTCTATAAATTCCCTCAATTTTAAATATGGAGTTTTAAGGATAGATTAACCCTAGAAAATGATGCTGTACTCCATTCTTATTTGATCTGAAACTGACACCCCTTCATGAATAATTAGCTGTAAAAAAAAAGATTATATACTGTAGTACTGTACTCTTTAATCAGTCTTGGCCTAAATTTGCCATCTCCACAGTAATACGAATACTGTACTTGAATGTGATGCATGTTGTAAAGTGCTGTGGAAAGGATGTAGTTTTAGAATTGTCTTTTCCTGTCACTGAACTAGATGGAATGGGCTGCACAAGACAAATCAATAGCAAGTTAAGGTAGAAGTTAAAAGTAGTGGTCTGTTATCTACTGTAAATTTCTACCATGTCTACCGTAAACATAGAAAATTTGTACTGTACACCATTTCTACAGTCATTGCATGGATGTTCGTATGGTGTCCCAGGGCTCGTGTGGATGGGAATGAAGTATCAAGACTGTCTGGTTCCAAAGAGAGAGTAGCCTTATGGTCTGGTTCAAGAGGAGTGATGGGAGACTCCCTGGAGTAGCTAAGTGGTGGATGGGCATCAACTGCTTGGAGCTGAGAGGCAGAAATCTGTTTAGACAGGTATACTGTACTGTATTACTGTTATGCATTTGCCCTGATCTTAAGATTCTGAAGCATCGTCAGCTGTGTTAAAGCAGAGTCAAATATGGAAGGGTGAAATGACCAAGGAGACTGAATTTCATCCATCTACTGAATTGCCAGACGCCTCAAAGTTACCGTCTACTGCCATTCAGCTATCCTCCTTCCAACTCAAAACCCCCCCTCATATCTCTTTCTGCTCCATCCCTCCATCTCATCCTTGGTCTCCTCCTCCTCCTTTTCCCACTCCACTAACACATACAACTCTTCAAATCAGTCTCTTATTCATGCAATGACAATTTGTTGATGTGAAAGTGCTAGATCTGTCCAGAGAAAAGAAATCAAGAGGACTAATTTCTGTCTCATAAGTACAGTATAAAGGTAACCAGACTTTGTTCAATATAAAGTTGTGGGAATGGCCCAGGCCCAGCAGGTGAATAACAAACTGCAGTATAGCAAAGCAAAAAGAATTTTTTAGTGGTAAGAGAATTGTTCTCAGAGTTGAAAAATTGAATTGAGATGGAGGTACTTTTTTTTTTTTTTTAGTACATTGGTCCAGATTTTTTTCCAGTTATAGCTTATTTAATACTGTTCTGTATAATGGCAGAATGATAATCTGTCTATCTGTATACCTAGGCTGCTTCCCCCAAGGAAAGGGAGGTAGGCTACCTCCTACAGTGATAAAACCTTGCCTGTAAACCTTCGTCATAGCACTTCCTTGAGTAGCATAGGTGTTAATCTTATTATACTTCATTTAGATTCTGATGTTAGAACAAGTTAATACAGCATCTGTCTGTCTATCTGTTGCCAGATGCCTTAATTCCGTAATGGATGGCCACAAACAGATTGCCTTCATGTTGCCCTGTCCTCTGCCATTTCACTGCACTCCTCCGAACCCACACTACCCTCTCTCATATATCTCTCCACTCCATCGCTCCATCTTATCCTTGGCCTCCTCCTCCCCCCTCTCTTCCCCCTCCACCCCACTCACACACACTCTCCTCTTTGGTCTCTTGCTCTCCATCCTCTCCACGTGGCCAAACCACTGCAGTGTATTTCTCCTAACTTTCTATCATATCCACATCCACACCATAATACACCTTCACTTCCCCATTTGTCAGTCTGTCTTTCCATGTAACTCCACATGCTCCTCTCAAATAACTCATTTCCACTGCTCTCACCCCTGACTTGTGTCCTTCCAGCAAGGTCCAAGCTTCACTTCCATGCGTTAGTGCTGGTATCACAGTACAGTAAAACCTCATTATAACTGACTAATTGGGGCCCAGGCCATTCCAAAAAATGCAAAATTTTGATAAAAGCAACATCTGGACTTCCCCCTGCTAGCCTGGACTTTTTCCAATATATCAGACATTAGTCCAGATTGCACCAACAGTTTATAAACTGTTTTCACTACCTGTATTGTTTTATACATTCACTGCAATACTCAAATGGTATATACAGTATAATAATACTGTACTGTTTGCTGATAAACATGTCTTTTATTTATCTTATTGTGATGAACATAGCTGAAGTGGTCAGGCAGTCCGAACTGCTTCTGGCTTTATTGGACTTTTACCGATATATAAGAATTTAGTCTGGTAGCTCCTTGATTCTGATAAAAGTGAATTCCGGTCTATTGAATCCCTTTATATCGAGGTTTAATGTACTATCATGCAGCAACTTTTTACTTCCATGCTTACTTCCCTATTTCTTATCACTGCTTTCAAAGAACCAGTAACCTTTCTTCCCTGTTGTACCCTTTCAAGCACTTCATCCTTCAAACTTCCATCCTTACCCATCACACTACCCAATTACAGTACAGTACTTAAATGCACTTACATTTTCCATTTCCTCATCATCCAATCTCACTGTTCATTCAGTGACTTCATTTCTCTTGAAGGCCTTAACTTTACTTTTCCCTACATTCACCATTAGATTTTGTTTCTTACACACTCTCCCAGATTCATTCACCAAGTGTTGCAGTTCCTCTTCGTCTTCACCGGACAATACAGTATCATCTGTAAAGAACAGAACAGGAAGTTTCCAAATGCTGCCCTCTTTCATTAGGGCCACTCCAACATCCACTGCCTTGCCTTGTTAGTCTTTTATAACTCCATCCATATACAGACTGAACAACCATGGAGTTATGACACATCCCTGTTTTAGTGCAACATTCAGGTAGAAAAATTCACTCATTTCACTAACCACACTCACTGCAGCCATAGCACCCTTACACGTACTCTTCACGGCATTCAACAACGAGGCGTTTTGTCTGCGGCCACCCTTTGCGGGATTAGGGCGTCCGGCTATAGATAGATAGATAGATTTCTGTTGTAGTGTCATGTAGGGGGAGACGTGACTTTGTGTGTGTGCACTGGTGTCTGAAAAGTTGACAGATTTGTGTAGCAGGGTGATGAGTCCACTGGCACCGCCGTCGTCCCTGTCTTGTCTGATGGTGGTGAAGATATGAAATGTAGCTGTTTTTTGTGTTGGGCATAGTTTTGTTTCTTGTAAGATGGCAATGTGTATGTTGTGTTGTTTGATGAATTGTGGGAGTTCTTGTTTTTTTGTGTTTATACCATCTATGTTTAATTGGAGAATGTTTGTTATGTGTGCGATGTGTGTTGGGTGCTGCATCATGGAGGGGAGGTGGTGGTGTGGGTGGAGGGAAAGGGGTAGGAGAAGGTTGTAATGGAGGTAAGGGTTGGGGTGGATTAGGTTGGGGTGGGATAGGAGGGGTTGAATTGGATGGTGTAGGAAGGATTGGTGGGTTAGGCTGAGGAGGTGTGGGGGAAGTAGGAGTAGGGTTGTTGAGTGGGTTAGTGGATGGGGGGAAGGAGTGTAAATAAGTGTAATAAGTGTAAATTTGCTTGGTTAACTGTAAAAACTTCTGTGCTGCTTTGTGAAAGAAGAGGTTGGAGACCTAGTGGTTAGAATGCTCCATGGGGGGTGATGATCTTGCATATATATATTTAAGTCCCAGGAGGTGACTGAAGGTTAATAAATCATGTAATGCCATCAAGGGAAGTAGACTTTTCACAGGACAGTGGTATCCTAGCTTCTGCCACTACACTTTCAAGGGATAATATGATACAGTTGCAGTCATATAGTGTTGTTCTGTCTATCTATCTATTCCAGACACCTTATTCCTGTAAGGGGTGACCACAAACAAATTGCCTCCATGTTGCTCTGTCCCTTGCCATTTCTCTGCCCTGCTGCCAGCTCACACCCCCCTCTCTCATATACCTCTCCACTCCATCCCTCCATCTCATCCTTGGCCTCCCACTCCCTCTCCCCCCTTCCACCTCACTCATATACTCTCTCCTTGTCAGTCTCTCATTCTCCATCCTTTCCACATGGCCAAACCACATAAATGTGTTTCTCCTAATGCTTCCTATCACATCCACCTCCACACCAGAATGCCCCTTCACTTCCTCATTTGTCAGTCTGTCTCTCCATATGACTCCACATGCTCCTCTCAGATAACTCATTTCCACTGCTCTCACTTTTGACTTCTGTCCCTCCAACAAGGTCCAAGCTTCACTTCCATATGTTAGAGTTGGTATCACAATACTGTCATGTAGTAGCTTTTTCACATCCATGCTCATTTCCCAGTTTCTTAACACTGCTTTCAAGGAACCAGCAACCTTTCTTCCGTGCTGCACCCTTTCAAGCACTTCACCCTCTAAACTTCCATCCTTTCTCATCACACTACCCAAGTACTTAAATGCACTCCATATCCTCCCCATCCAATCTCACTGTACATTCACTGTCCACTTCTCTCAAAGACCATCACTTTACTCTTTTCTACATTCACCTTTAGATTCCGTTTCTTACACACACTCCCAGATTCATCTACCAAACCTTGCAGCTCCCCTTCATCTTCACTTAACAACACAGATCTGCAAACAACAGAACAACGAGTTTCCAAACACTTCCCCCTCTCACTAGGGCTGCTCCAGCATCCACTGCCCTACCTTGTATCTCTTTTATAACACCATCCATATACAGATAGAACAACCTTGGAGACATGACACATCCTTGTTTCAGTCCAACCTTCAAATAGGAAAATTCACTCAGTTCACCATCAACATGCACTGCAGCCTTAGCACCCTCATACATAGTGTTGTTAAAACATATAATTTTATCTTACAGGAAGCTAATGGGGCTGCCAACCCTGAAATGGGTGACAAAGACGTGAAGAACTCCAGCAGACTGTTGGAAGTTATCAGAGAGGGGCAGCAACAAGGAGCAGGAGGTGCAGCACGTTACTCTGACTGTACCAGTAAGTACAGCACTGTATCAATTGTATGTTTATATTTTATGTATTCATTCTTTCAGGCAGGATAACTTCAGTTTATCATGAATAGAGTCCAAAATCATGTCAGTACTGTTGTAACATCACAGTAAATAAGAGGTAAAACATTTCTTTACCAGCTATGGTCTGGTTTATGTTCACATTTTCTCAGTGCTTACTTTCAAGTGTGAACTCTTTTGATCCCTTCCCTGCAAAGTAAGACAAGTCTTGCTTTATTAGCTGCTGAGTATGAAATAAGTTTATGTGAAACAGCTTTAAATGGGGACCAAATATACTTATGGTAGTTTGAATTATTGAAGCTGCACAATTACAGGAGGTGAAGTACTTAGTGTTGGAGATGAGCAGTGTCAGTTATGTGGACTCCAGTGGTGGCAGCCTTCTCAAGCAATTACACAAAGACCACAATGCTGCCGGCATCTCCCTCTGTCTGGCTGGAGCCTCAGGTATGTCACTTGAAAGTACTGCAGTTTGTCAAGCATAAGTTCAGTCTGAAGAGGTAACTTGAGGTTTTTTGATCATGTAATGCCACGAAAGGAATTAGACACATAGATTAAAGCCTCAAGAGGTGATGATGTTTTTCAGGCATGTAATGCCATCAATTGTTAAACATATACTAAGGTAGCCTGCAGCTGGATGTGATCTTTATGGATCTAAGTCCTAGGGGTGGATGGAGGTAAGTGCTTACATAATGCCACTCAGGAAAGAGTTACGGGTCAGTTTTGCCTCAAGTTTCTGGACTGAGTAGCCAAGCCCCTGCCCCGTGTACTTGTGATAGGGCAGTAAAGGATTAGATGGTGGATGGTTGGATTTTGCAAACTTGTTCTCATGACTCTGGCTTATAGCTAATTTTTTCTTTCTCATATGTTTTTTCAGAGTGTTCTTGAGAGCCTGGTGGGGTGTGGTGCACTAGAGGAAATCTCTGGTGAGAGTATCTTCCACTCCATCCACGATGCTGTCACCATCCTCACCACTCCTCCCCCGGCACCATCTGCACATAACACCAAGTTATAGCGTGACCTCATAGTCTGTACTTACTTAAAATCAAGGTAGTTTATTAATACATTGATAGGTATAACTAGAGTACTTTTTCCAATTACTGTCTCAC
>JAGKTI010001010.1:82721-101843 GCA_018397915.1 Birgus latro | reverse complement strand
ATTTGTTTGTGGCCACCCCGTTCGGGATTGAGGCGTCTGGCAACAGATAGATAGATAGACAAGATTCAGTCGGTTAGAAAATTGAATTATTAGAAAATTCTGATGAATAGGACATAGCATATTTAACCTAACAATGAATAATGAACTATAGGCTATGATATAAGACGCAAATCATGGCATCAATCTTCACTTAGGTAAAACTTATAGGCTACAGGTGTCGTCATTCAAAAATACCATTTTTCCAAAAGCTAAGAACACATATAAGCTTAGGGAGTCTAGATCATAGTAAGCCTAAGTGTGGTGCCTGCAAACTGTAGCACCGAAAATCCGAAATGGCAGTTATCCCTCAGGTTCACAGAATATTCATATCTAATATTACTGTGGTACTTCACAATGGTTTTGTTTCCCTACCTTTAGTAACAGGCTATCCATCCAGGCTATCCATCCCGGCTATGCATCTCTTAGCCAAATGAATTGGTTGAATTGACGGCTGCTGCAATTCCCCAATACCTAGAAATGTAATTGTGGATTCCTATGGAGGCTGCAGGGCAAAAAAAAAAAAAATCCTAAGAGATGTATAACATGCTATAAACAAAGAAATAAATTACTGTCTTCTTCGCTGCTTCCCCGATTGTAAACAATGACCGTTCTCTAGCATTCGAAAGGCATAGAATTACAATAATAATAATAATCGATTGTCTTGTGAGTCTCTTATATAGGAAATTAACCAGAAATAAAACCATTGTGTTATCAAAGAATCATTTGGGTGATCAATTATCCAAAATATCAAAGAGATACCGAAATACAGCATCCGACTTTGTATAAAACAAGATTATGGTAACTAAAGAAACCATCCCAAATGTAAGGACAGGGTCTATCTATCTATCTAGATACCTAGGCTGCTTCCCCCAAGAAAAGGGAGGTAGCCGAGACAGGTCAACACACTACCAATTTACTCATCCACTCATACACATTCATTCGGATCTTAGCCCCAAAGGGAAGAAGGGACAGATCCTCACCGTACCACACTGCACGAGGGTCAACCACAAAGTGCGGTCAGTGCCATCCGGAGCAGGGCCCGACAGCAAAGCTGGTTTACCCCTGCCACATCATAATGGATCCAGCCCCTTACCCACACCTGACCTGATCAGCCGATCAGACAAAATGCAGGAGAATATCCCCTCAGGGCTGCGTCATTTATTCATTCACAATTTCTCTCCATTCATTTCTATCACGCACAGCCACTCTTCCTTGCTCAACAGACAACCCTCTCGCATCCAACGCTCTTTTCACACTGTCCATCCATCCTATTCGTGGTCTTCCTCTCAGCCTTACACCTCTCACATCAGATCTAGTTATCTTTTTCACCAATCGCTTATTATCCATTCTTTCCATATGCCCAAACCATCAATCACAACACCCTCTGTTCAACTCGATCAGCCATCTCCCGAACAATTCCAGTTCTCCTTCGCACTTCATCATTCCTCACTCGATCCATATGCATCACTCCACACATACTCCTCAGACACCTCATCTCCATTACATTCAAATTTTTCCTCTCTGCTACACCCATATTCCATGTTTCAGCCCCATAGAATGCAGTTGGTACCACAACACCCTCATACAGCCTTCTCTTTACATCCATTCTGGGTGAACGACATCCAAACACTTTTTTCATTCCTCCCAGCACCTTTCCAGCTTCATTCATTCTAAACTTCACTTCTGCATATATTCTTCCATCCGCAGCAACATGTGACCCTAAATACTTAAAACACTCAACCTCCTCAAGCAACTCACCATTCAAAACTATATTCATCCTCCTACCATCTATCAACCTCGTACACTTCATCACTTTACTCTTATTCTCATTTATTTTCAGAGTCCTTCTTTCACACACCCTTCCAAACTCCTCTATCAACTGTCTTAATCTCTCCTCTGAATCAGCCACCAGTGCAGTATCATCTGCAAACAGCAGCAGCTTCAGATTCCACTCTCTACCATCATTCACCAGACTCAGTCCTCCATCTAACACTCTTGCATTCACCTCCCTTACAACACCATCCATATAAATATTAAACAACCAAGGCAACATCACACATCCCTGCCGCAGCCCCACTCTCACGGGAAACCAATCACTCACAGTATTTCCCACTCTTGCACACGCTCTGCTATTTACATAAAAACTTTTCACTCCTTTTAGTAACCTGCCATCAAGCCCATTTAATCTTAAACATTCCACAAAGCCTCCCTATCAGTTCTATCATATGCTTTCTCTAAATCCATGAATGCCCAAAACACATCCTTACCTTTCCCTAAATACTTTTCACACACCTGTCTCACAGCAAACACCTGATCCACACATCTCCTTCATCTCCTTCTCCTAAAGCCTCACTGCTCATCACCAATCACTCCCTCTGTACCCTTTCTAACTCTCTTAATTAACACTCTACCATACACCTTACCTACCACACTCAACAGACTTTTACCTCTAAAGCTAGTACATTCATACTTATCACCCTTACCTTTATACAATGGGACCACACAAGCACTTGCCCAGTCAACTGGCACCATACCTTGCACAAAGCACACTTTCAACAATCTTACTAACCAGTCAACAATAGTCGCTCCACCACATTTCAGGCATTCCACAGCACACCCATCCATACCTGCAGCTTTCCCTGTTTTCATCTGCTTTACTGCCTCTTGCACTTCCTCCATCGTGATCAAGGATTCATTCAACTCTCCCCGCACATCTATTCCTTGCACCCTTCCATCTGCCACAATCTCAGCCTCCTTTCCTCCTCTACATTCAACAATCTTTCAAAGTACTCCGCCCATCTCTTCCTTACTGCATCCATCTCAATTAACATCCTTCCATCCTCTGCTTTTACTCGCTCCTCCTTCCTAGACTCTCCCTTTCGCACCCTTTTCACCTCCTTCCAAAACATTTTCTTATTCTCCTGAAAATTCTCAGTCATCTGCATACCCCACCTCTCATCTGCTGCCACTTTAGCACCACACACAACCCTTCTCGCCCTATTCCTCTTTTCCTTATACCTCTCATATGACACCTCATCCTTCCTCTGCAACCACACTTCATATGTATGTCTCTTCTCACCCACAGCCACACTTGCTTCCTCGCACCACCATTCACTTCCCTTTCTTACACCACCACCCACTCGTCTCACACCACACACCTCTTCTGCATGCCCCACCACAGCACTCTTAAACAACTGCCATTCCTCCTCCACACTGCCACTCTCCTGATCTTTCACTGCGTACCACTGATCTCTCAGTTTCTCCTGATACTCTATCATTTTCTCCTTTTTATTTAACTCACTAACTCACTCACTTTCAAAACCTCCCTTCCACACCTAACTCTCCTAGCTCTCACCCATCTCTTACCTACTCTCAACTTTCCCTCCACCAGGTAGTGGTCAGACATACCTCCACCCTCCCCTCTCAAAACTCTCACATCCAACAATCTTCCTATTACATTCCTGGAAACAACCAGGAATATAATAGGTAGCAGTCCGGGAGCATTACTCTTCACCCGTACCAGCCCTCATCAGACTCGGGGTGGGAGTGCTCTTCAGCGTCCCCACACAGCGGCCCAGCAACTTCCGCTGGAATTGCTGGTGAGGGAGCAGCCGCCAGTTCTTCCCCGTCTGCTACCCTCCCCCAGGAGCAGAAACACGGTTGTGCCCGCTGGGCAAATATGTGCGAGGACGTCCACCACATCCCTCCTGCCAGCCCTGGGACAAGGAGCAGAGCCGTGGTAGAGTCCGCCGGACATACAACTGCGGTGTCACCCGCCGGGTACGCTGCGGCTGTGCCAGACCCCCAGCAGGAGCGAGGTAGTGCCTGCCGGGCCTGCCCCACCGAGAGCATCCACCGGATCTCTCCCTCCTTGCGCCCTCGGAGTGAGGCGCCTCGGCAACGCCCATCGGGCTTGCCAGGTTCAGGGAGCACCCACCAGATCTCCCCCTCTCTCCCCTCAGTCAGGGTGCCTCAGCAATGCCCGTCGGGCTTGCCAGGCTCAGGGAGCACCCACTGGATCTCCCCCTCTCTCCCCTCAGTCAGGATGCCTCAGCAACACCTGTTGGGCTTGCCAGGCTCAAGCAGCATCCACCGGATCTCCTCCTCTCCTGGCGTGGAGTTACGGAAGCGCCCATCAGGCCTGCCAGGCTGAGGGCATGAGCTCCTGCTCCCCCTCCTCCATGAAGCCGGAAACTCCTGAAGGGGAGCGAATCTCTGGCTCAGCCCAACTCTCCTGTGGCCGAGCGAGACGTCCTTCTCTCTCCCCTCCAGGTCCAGCGTGTGGTGGACGTGACGTGGGGATTCGGTCTACCCAGCTGCCCTCCTCCCGACGGCTGATGCTGACGGACTCCCAGGGGCACCCAGGCTGCAGGTGACTCCTGACGGCTTCCCCCTCCTTCCAAGACCGCAGCCCTTGACCCATGAGGGGCACGTCCTCCTCTCCAGACTCCCCTGAGGCACCTGGCGTTCCCCACACCACGACCACAGCCCGGGCCTTACGCCGGGCCACTCGCCTCCCGAACCTCTTCGGCCCTAGTCCTAAGGGCCCAAGGACTCCCGAGGCTGCCTCCCGACGCGAGGTGACTCCATCGCCTCGTGTAGGCCTTCCTCCTACACCAGGCCAACACCTGAACCTCCAGAGAGCGTGAGAGCTCTCTCTCACTCCTGCCATCACTCCTTGTCCTGTGTGGATCTATTCAATTCCCCCAGTGATTTCTGTGTACTCCCCCTTCCCTCAGTGAACAACTCTCTCCCCTCTCCTCCCCAGTGTTCTTGTGTTCCCCACTGTATGAGTGAACCCAACAGTGAATTCTCCAGTGACTCTCAGTAAACTCGTAATCGAGTCCAGGTCCAGTGTTCCCCATAGTGATATGAGGGAGAAACCTCTGAAAGGCATGTGTAAGGCCAGAACTTATTGTGTAGCCCAAACACGGACACGTAGTCAGCCACAGACTCATTATTCTCAGTGTGTCACTCTGCTATTCTGTTTATTACTATAAGTTATTGTAAGTGATCACTGCACGTGCCATGTGTAGTACTCCATATTGTGTTGTCTTCCCAAATCTGGTTAAAATATGTACTGTACTGGTTTGCCTGTGTTTTTGCCCTGTTCCTTTGAAAAATGCTCTAACCTGGTCGTGTAGTAAAGGACCCTGAAAGCTTGTGCCTGTGACTTGTGGTGCGAGGAGTCGTGCCTTAAGACAAAGCGGTAAACATGAGGTTTGAGCCTGTGCACTTATGGAGCGAGAAGTTGTGCCATAAAAACACAGTGCATAACAATACTGTATAACAAGCTCCACTTTAGAGAAAATACTAATATGAACATGAACTGATGAACAACATATACATTTTCAAATTTTCAAAATCTTAAAGTACTGAAATGCGTGAGTCAGAAAATATGATGGAGCAACTCACGGCTGCGGACGACACTGACACCCCCAGCCTACGAAGGACCACCGGGGGTGTGCAGCCTACACCAAGCGGCTCTGGGCAGGAGCAGCTCACCTGTCCGAGTCCCCAGCGCCCCTCTTGCTCCCAACTGACACTGCAACAGGTGAGCAGGAATTGCCACCTAGACCAGGGCAAAAGTTCTCCTCACCAGGTCAGGGGCGGAGTTGCCACCACAATTCCAAGCAACGCCATGGTGCAGGCCATTGTCTGCACCAGGTCTGAGGCAGAACAGGCCATCATCCGTTCCTCAGTTGCCAACCTCCTGCAGGGCAGCAACACAGGCCATCGTCCGTGTCAGGTCGAGGCTGAGCAGGCCATTGTCCGCTCTTCTCCTGCAGTGTCCCCCCAAAGTAGCGCTGCGACACAGACCATCATCCATGTCGGGTACGGGACAGAGCAGGCCATCATCCACCCCCCTGCTACTTCCTCCTGCAACGCTGTGACACAGGCCATCATCCGCGTCGGGAACAAGGCAGGACAGGCCATCGTCTGTTCCTCTGCTGCCTACTCCTGTAGGACCACAGCACAGGCCATCGTCTGTGTTGGGCGTGAGGCTGAGCAGGCCATCGTCCGCTCCTCACCTACAGGAGACAACCTTTCCCCTTCAGCAGGCAGGGTAGAGCGAACCCAGACTTGTGTTTTCCTCCCTGCAGTCCAACGGGGCAGAGGAACTGCTGTGCAGGACATCGTTCGCACCGGGGGGGGGGGGGAGGGGGGGCTGAGCAGGTCATTGTCCGCTCCTCACCCTCTGCTCCTAGGACGTCTTCTGTTGAGGAGGTCCCTTGCCTGGCCCACCCTGTTTCCTGTGGCTAGGCAGGACGTACTCACTCTCCTACAGGAGGTGAGTCCAGGAGACACCCCTTGTTGGAGTAGCACTGGCAAGGCCCTATCCAGGGCCTTGGCTCTCTCCAGCTCACCCTTCCAGTGCAGCCTTCGAGATGGAGGTCCCACCAGAAGGGTCGCCACCAGCGAGGCCAGCCGGCAATGCCCCCAGCCCGAGGTTGCCATGAGGTGACCCGGTCGGCAACTCCTCCCTTCAGCAGTTGCCGCAGTGCAGTCCTGTCCTGACTGCGACCCCAGGTTCCAGAGAGCCTGGCCTTCGGACACCCCGGGGCCTACCCAGGACTCCAGGTCGAGGCCTACCCGAAGGAGAGGCCCAGTCCGGCACTCCCCAGAGCTGACGCCAGGCCCGTCTGCTCTCCCTCTTCGGCCCCAGTCCTGAGCCCCACACACCTCAAAGTGACTTTAGGAAGGGCGAGCCTCTCTCAGCACCACCAGCCAGAGAGGCCCGGAGACAACCGAGATGCCCACCACTCAGTGACAGTGACAGTGTCTAGTGAGCGTACCTAATACGGACCAGCGTAATTCCCCCAGCCATAACTGCAATGTGAAGTGTCCTCTACCCAAGTGAATTGGCTCCAATAATATTACCAAGTTCCACAGTACATAGAACTGGACGAGCCTTATAGTGTGTTCACAGTGACCGGTGTGAAATATTCGGAACACAGTGCCGCCCCTTGACTATTATACATATACATCTAACGTCTCCCCTCCCTCAGTGCTATTAAACTAGAAAATGCTCCTATGGAAACGTAATTAGCCCTGAGAAAGAACAGTGCCGCCCCTGGTATATCAAATATTTCAATCTCTCCCTCCCCAGTGGTCGGCATCTTAACCTGTCCAGTTCCGACCGTTTTTTTACCCAGCCTACCCCCAGATCCCGACCGATTTTCGACTTTTTGTTTTTTGGCTGAAACCTTTGCTTTTGGTGAGAAACATCGAAAATTCATTGAGAAATCGCGATCCTGAGGTAAAAAAAATGTTGATACAGGTGTCACTCAACCTTACATTTTCCTTCTTTTTCAGGGTACCTGGCTAAAGAAAACAAACTATGGAAGGGTTAACTAATTCAAGCCACTTTAAATTACGTATTTATTTCATTTATTTGGTACGAATTTATGTGCAGTACAAGTCTATATTGGTTTTCACACAATAATATAGGCGTTTATAAGCAATGTTCACTCACCCAAAACCCCAGTATATGGCACCTTCCTTTACGACATTACCACCTCATCACTTCCATTTGTTTCTACCTCTAGCTTCTTTGTTTATTTGTCCTCCACCTCAGGAATCACTTTCACTGTGAATTTCGTCATTGGAGAGACCATGGGGCAATATACCTTTACTGGCTAGGTTACTGCTAACAGGTGAATTGCCCAGTGTGGGGGGGAGGGGGGGAAGGGGGGGTTAGGTGGGTCCAGGCAGTATCCCTGCTGGATAGCAGGTAGAGGTAGGTCTCCCACATATGCCTACCAAAAATCACCTGCGAATGTTGAAAAATGTACACACAATGGGCGTTGCAACTGCATGACATATGATGCATGTCATTGGGTCTGTCCGCAGAAAAAAGTAGCGACATGCATCGTACGTCGGTGGGACTCGGCGGGTTAATAAGACAAATCAGAAGTGCACCTACAACATCAACCTGAGTGTTCCCTAGTAATGAAATAGTTTAGTCCACCCCCTCTCCGTGACAACGCAATACTGTCCCCACCCGTGCACCATGCCGCAAGTGATAAAGACAATATCTAACTCGGTGTAACAGATGTATCAGTGCCGTCCAGTGCTATAATACTGTTGGTGCAGAGGTCATTATATTTGTACTTGTTAGACATACTAGTGTAACAGAAGTGCCATGAATACTGTGTTCATACTACCATACTTTCCTATAGCAGGTAGTCACCTAACTTCTGTGTAAACTTATCCAAAGCCAATCACCCGCTAACCCATTTCCCTCTGTAATGGTTAATGTAATATTTGTATCTGGGATTACACTTTGGAATACATGTCTGTAAGTTGGTAACTGCCGTGTTTTTGTAACCTGTCCTCTCCCTAGTATACTGACCTGGTCTTGAGAAAGAACCCCATTATAAGTCTGCGCACTTGAGTGCGAGAAGTCAACCCTCAGAGACATGGCAGGTTAGGCTCCTACCACTCGCATACGTATCCGAGGGACAAGTAGTTGAACCTCAGATATGTAGTATAACAAGTACTAAATCAGAGTACAAACCACAAACTGAGTCTCATATGCTTAAGTAACCTAACCTACCAATTAATTAACATCTCAGAGACTCAGATTACAATACAATATCAAGACGCCCTTTATTTTTACTTGCAAGTCTGTCAATCACTTCCTAAATGTTGAAGGATGAGGAGCCGATAGCATTCCACCCATATGATTGCCTTCGTGCAAGTTTACAGTCATTTTTATATTTAGAGATGGCCTTGTCATTCGTCATTGGACTGACTCTTGTTTGGCTTAAGAGCTTGTGTGTGGAAAAGTGAGGTACAGTCAAGATTCTGTGGGCTTGGATGGTTAATTAAATGAGTGCTGATGCATGATTTTTTTACACTGGAAATGCTGTTCATCATTTCTCCCGCTATGCAGAGCCAGGATGAACCCCTTTAGCTAGGACCAATGGACCACATAGCTCTGCATGGCAAGGAGAGATCCTTGAATAGACTACCAGACATATCTAGAGGTAGGATGATGATGATGATGATGTAAATTTCACAAATTATCAAAGAAATCTTGTTACTCAGTGTTAAGGGCGGGGGCACGGTGGCTCAGAGGTAGAGCATCGAGCTCGGGACCGGGGGGTCATGAGTTTGAGCCGCGCCCAGGACTGCCGTGCTGGGAGGGGTAGCACCCTCCTGTTACCTAGCGGGTCTATATGATCTCATTGTAAGGTCTAGCTTGGGGGATTCTTTAATCAGTGTTACGGGTGCCAGTCATTTATTAACCCGCCCAGTCCCGACAGCTTTTTTACCCAGCCTACCTCCAGATCCCGATCGATTTTCGACTTTTTGTTTTTTGGCTGAAACCTCCACTTTCGGTGAGAAACATCAAAAATTCATAGAGAAATCACTCTCCAGAGCTTAAAAATGTTGCTACAGGTATCATTCAGCCTTATGTTTTCCTTCTTTTTCAGGGTACCTTGCTAAAGAAAACGAACTATGGAAGGGTTAACTAATTCAAGCCACTTTAAATTATGTATTTATTTATTTATTTGGTACGAATTTATGTGTAGTACAAGTCTATATTGGTTTTCACACAATAATAGAGGCGATAAAAGCATTGTTCACTCACCCAAAACCACAGTATATGGCACCTTCCTTTACGACATTACCACCTCATCACTTCTGTTTGTTTCTACCTTTAGCTTCTTTGTTTCTTTGTCCTCCACCTCATGAATCACTTTCACCGTGAATTTCATCATTGGAGAGACCGTGGGGAAACATACCTTTACTGGCCAAGTTACTGCTAACAAGTGAATTGCCCAGTGAGGGGGGACGGGGGGTTAGGTTGGGCCAGGCAGTATCTCCGCTTGACAGCAGGTAGAGGAAAGTCTCCCACATATGCCTACCAAAAATCACTCGCGAATGTTGAAAAATGTGCACACAATGGGCCTTGCAATTGAGTGATGTACGATGCACGTCGATGGGTCTGCCCGCGGAAAAAAGTAGCGACGTGCATCGTACGTCGGTGGGACTCAGCGGGTTAAATACAGTTTTGAATCTCTAAGCGGCAGCTGGAATCTTTTTTTTATCAAGTAAAGTGAAGGTGTGTGGCACCAAGGAGGACTGCTGGGTCTTAGGAAATTGGATATAAAGCCAATGCCAAAACTGAATGTATTAAAAAATGGACAGTCACCAATCCTTAAATGCTCTGAACTACAGTGATCCTGTAGGTATCACATATCACGCGCTTGGTTATAGCAGATTTTGATATCACTCCTAGGTGGAAAAAAAAAAAAAAACTGTTATTGCCTACCTGAGCTGACTTCTGCTGACAATAACAGTGCAAAATCTATGGTTTCTGATGGCTCTGAGGGATTCAAGGAGTTAATCCCAGGAGGTGGGAATCACTAACTCTCCATTCCCTAGCCTTAAAACCCCTTACCTCAAGCCATCTCAGGTCTCTGCATGATATGTGTTTCTTCCTTACTGTGCCAATTTTATCATTAACCTAACCATGTCTATGTTACTTACCATAACAGTATGTATGTATTTATTGGTTCTAAATTGTTGTAAAAGGGAAAATTTGGGTTTACATGTGGGGTGCCAAGTACCACTTACGATAAATCTCACAGGTTCTGTGCCTCTGTTATCATGCAGTTTCATTATCACACACTTGGAGCACTACCAATGATGCACGATAACCAAGGGATCGCTGTACAGTAACCAAGCCTAAGACCCCTCCATTCAGAAGGGTGTTGCTTTTTAATCAAATTTATAGTTACAGAATCTGATTGCACAGATTACAGGTATACAGTAGGCGCGGAAAGTGTTGACGCCATCTTAAAAAAAGAAAACATTCTTGTGGTTAGCAAGGAGAAACAAATAAATTAACACTCACCATTGAATTTAGTATTTACTGGCATTCCCCTTCACCTTTATTATCTTCTTAAGGCATCTGGGGAGACTGATGGCGTAGTTTTGCAGAACAGATGGACTAAAACTGCTCCATAGCTGCAGCCTCAAGTTTAGGCAAAGATGATGTGTCCATACTACGCAGCTGCCGCTTCATGTGCGCCCATAAATTCTCAATGGGATTGATATCTGGGCTGTTTCCGAGCCAATCTCGAATAAAGGGAACCTCACAGTCTGTTAGCCACTGTTTCACTGACTTTGCAACATGTGCAGGGGCAGAATCTTGCATAAATACTCTTGCGTTGGTTTTATCAAAAGAGTCACTTAAAACATCACATAAGAGCTCCAAATAATTGTTCTGGTTCACTTTTTCATTTGCAGGTTGAATTACCAACCTACGAACACCATAATATGTAAAGCAGCCCCAAGCCATGAGTGAGGCTTGGTATTTAACAAACTTGAAAGTGTACTTAGGATCCAGGGGGTCACTGCCTGGTTTGCGGTACACTCGTGATGAAAGGGTACCAGTGACAGTAAATGTTGACTCATCACTCCAAAGCACAGTTTTCCATTGCTCCTCACTCCAGGCAAGATATTTCTTACAAAAATTTACTCTCTTTTTCTTCTGAAGTGCAGTTAGCAGTGGTTTGTTACGAGCACAAAAACTCCTGTAGCCCAGATCGTCATGCAACAGCTGCTGCACACTTCTGACAGACACATCTGCCAGGAAATGTGGGTTCTTTTCCTTTAAATCCTGTGCAGTTAGCCTTGGAACCTTGCTAACTTGCCTTGAGATCAGCTGACGGGTCCTGAAGGTTGTCTTACGAGGTCTCACAGGCTTGGGAAGTGGAGTGGGAGGAATGGCCTCCCGACTGTCCTTGAACCGCTTCACCAGTCTCTGCACTGTCCTCAGTCTAACACCATCTGATTTGCAATAAATGGGAGTTTGTGGCCATCTTTGTATAAAGTAATCACTTCCACACATTTGTCCTTGCTTGTGGTTACTTTAGGCATGATGAGAATGTGGTAGGTAACCAAATAACTGTGTTATTTGAGTCAAAACATGCCCTCGTGGTGCATCACACACAGAGACAATCCTCCTCCTGTGGCTGCCCAAACATTACTGAGCCTGCTCCTGCGGTGCCAAACCTATCAAGCAGGGTTGCCAGCTCCCGTTGAAAAAGCGTCAGCTCATTTCGCATCACAGGGGAGGGTAGTATTGACCATACTTCACTTAACACGAAAAAGAATGACCAGCAAAAAAACGTCAATACTTTCCGCGCCTACTGTATATGCAAAGGCTAAAAGTGAAATTAATTTTAAAAAATCATAATTGTCACTTTATTTAGTAAAACTAATTCATAGGAACCAAGATACAATATGAAAGATACAGTGACCCCACCAATTACACGACTAAGGTATCAATTAATTTTTCCATGGAAATCAGTCCCATAAATGGTACCATAGAAACTTATGTTTCAAGGCTAATTGGTATGGTGAATTCCAAAAATTTTCCTTATGTCCCCTGCTGGCCCTCTTGAAAAAAATTTGACCTCCCCCCAGACCATACCTAACATTTATTGTAGTAGATATACAACTTCTAGGAACATCACTAGGCATAAAAGGGGGCTAATTAGAGTGTGCAAAATGGTATATAAGTAGTGATCACTTACCATGACAGGAGATGGAGCGATGGGTGTCAGGAAGGGGGGTGTGTCTGAGGCTAAGAGGCTAAAGGACGGGGAATGAACTGTAACCCTAACCCCTCAAGGGATGAGGCTAGGCCTTGAACCTCTCAAAGTTCATTCCCCCATGTGTTAGGGGAACTGATTTCTGGCGTTTTTCCATGCAGACCAGATTCTTTCCTGTGTAACAGGGATAAGAGTGGAGTTTATCTCTCCGTGTAAATGGTGAAAATATCAAATGGAACCCACATAACTTGAGGGGTCACTGTACTCGTTTTGACGAGTGGCTCGATCGGTACAGAGGTGGCTTGCAGTCCTGGCGGACCCAGATTCGAATCCTCACTGGGGCAGGGAACAGTTTAAGGATTCAAATCTCATTAAATCAGGCTTTACTGATCTACCAGAAGACCCGCGACATGTTGTAAAAATACCCCCGCTAATACAAATACACCAGTCCTGTATGAGACAGCCCAAGCATGTATTCAATATGGACGGTGGGTGTTAGCACCGAAGTGGTGACATGTAGAGGTGTTGGTATGTAGGAGACTGCTGGGCCTTGATAGCAGGCTGTGAAGCCTATGCCCAGAGTCGGACACATAAAAAAATAAATAAATAAAAATAAATAAATGAATAAATTTTATCTTACTCAAGCGTCTATAACATCTTCAGCTAAAGTGTCCTTCCTCAGCCTGGTATTAGCCAGAATACAAAAAAGTCAGAGGCCTTAACCCTTCCACTGCCGGGTGTTGGTCAGGACCGATGCAAAATTGGTGGACAGACGCCACTGGGTGTCGGTAGGAACCGGAATTGTTTTTGTACCATAGTTTGAAGTGGCCGCCACTTAATCTTGTCACCAAGGAGTAAGAAGAGACACTCGCCATCTCACGCAAGCGTACCTCTGTCTTCTCTGTGACTTACCCAGGTGCTGAACGACATTTTCTGAGACTTCTCATCCGATTCCATTTCCCCCTCAAGTGGACCCCTTGCCTCATCCACCCCTGCCAAGCTTCTTTCCAAGGGAACTAAGAAAGGGCTCAGTGATACTGCCATAGGGCATGCCTTGGACACCAAAGGGCCTAGTTTATCTAGTTGTGGAGAAGTTATCAAGCTAACAGCAAAGCCGAAGTCGGCACTGTGCACACACGCACAAAGACATCCTGCTTCAAGCAGCAAAAGTTAGTCATCTGCTTCACATCCTTACTCACTGACGCGAGCACTGCAGAACTGGGGATTCTTTCATTCGCAAGAAGAAGAGTTGATTAGTAATATGGTCTTTAATTTGTTTCCCTAACTCTATACTTTCCCAGATACGAAGGTTTGAAATAGAGCTATTTCAGGAAATATTGCCATACTGAGAGGGCAACCGCGCCTAAAATGTGCCGGCGCATAGGGGTTAAGGGGTTACTGAAGACTGCTTCTAACCCTTTCAACTTGGGGTCCTTCCTAAACTAAACAAAATCACCTAGCATTAGCCTTAATGAAATATAACAGATGCCCTCTGTCAGCCATGGGACACTGAAAAAATGTCTTATAACATACGTCACAAATATTTTTTATGCCCAATCTGGTATACACTATTATGCTAAACAATACAAAAACTAAAATACTGTACCAAACTTTACATCATCATCCTACCCCAATGTAGACATAAGTGGGAAGATCCATAAACAAGAAAGTTTAAGTTCCAGTAAGCCTTCAATAATTTGGTTTAACTGACGGAGATGCTACTACTGAAGTAAATCAGTTGGGGTCTGAACATAACCCTGATATTCCGGACAACTTTCAGAACTTTCACAAACAGATTTACAAGTTGGAGTATTTATAATTTGGTAACTGGGCTGATTCACAATGTAAGTGTTTACTGTCACTGTTTACCTAAATACCTTGAACATAAAATATTTGTCTACTATACCTGCACAGTTTTCAAATGTGCCTGACATACAATTACAGAAACCACTTTTCATCTGTTATCACACTGTTTGAACTTTAGTCATCATTCTTGTTTTTTTTTTTCCCCACCTAAAGTCCACGTAACTAGACACCTCCAGGCCTCTACACTCCTGATGGGACAATACAATACTGAATGAACAGAGTATCAGTCCAAAGCAATCTGATCAGTCTAAAATGTAAAACTTTCAATTTACTAAAGTACAATAAATTAGGAATTAAATAAATATTACTCATCAATCATGCAGCTTAAACTCTCTGCAGCACCCCAAAAGCTTTGCCATTTAAACGTACTTTCAGTTTTTTTACTACAAGTTCAAGGTAGAATCATTTTATCAAATGCGTTTGAAACAGAAGCCTAGCTAAGACATTTTTATGCATTTCTTGATACTGGCTAGGTAATCTCTTACAAAATTGTAAATCACTAAATATCAGCAAATCCATCAGTTACAACAAGGAAGAAGAAATAAATTCTGTTTTTATAGCACTCCCTAAGTCAGTCTTCATACTACTGATCCTCTTGCACACTTCCGCACAGCTTACAAGTTTATCAGATTTTGCTTAATGCGAGTGCATGCATGTCTCTTCAAGTCACCCAAAGTTTTGAAATTCCTAAGGCACAGACAGCATGTGTTGTAGGTGCTACTAGGGGTATCACTGGCAGAAGCAAAAGGGTCAGGCGGTGCAGGAATATCAACACATTCCATATCCTGGAGGGCTTTAAATAGTTCCTCTTGTAGGCCAGGAATTATCCTTTCTCTTTTCACTTTATATTTATGCTCCTGTTGATGATGCTTGTACTGTACTCTGTCTGTATAGGAAGCACCACACACTATGCACAGAAAATTGCTTGTGGGAACACGTTTTTTTCCATTTTCCATCAGTGCAACCTTAGGTGCATTTTTGCTCCTTCCATGAAGCAACAAGTTACAGCTCTGTTCAAAATCACATTCACACCCATACTCTGCACACCTGAATGCCCTATTTCTTGGATTCTGATTTCTTGATTTTTTTGGCGACAAATTTACTGTATCGTGAAAAGCTACCTCTTGAGACCCATACTGTGACTCAGATATAAAAACAGAGTTATTATTCTTACTGCCTACAACAGATGTTCTGTCTTCATGATCTGGGGCAACTATATTTCCATTATTCAACTTATGAATCTTTAAAACTAATTGGCGCTGATGACTCTGAACTTTATGTGAGTTTCCTAGACTGTCAACAACTGTATCTATACAATACATAGGATTATTAATTGGATCTAAGCCTACTTGTATTGCATGATTTGAATAATGCACTTCCCAGCTTTTGATGCTCCTAAACTTAAGGTCACAATCAATGCACTTAAATTCCTTAACCTGACAGTAAGTTCTGTGCTGTGTGAAGGTCTCCAAGTTGTCGTAAGTCTTCCCACAGATGGTGCACTCAAACTGTTCTTCTCCAGAGTCTTTATGTTGATGAAATTTCAGCTCTTCGGCATTCTGGTAAAAACTGTGACATTTGATGCAGAAGTGTTTTTGATCCTCGGGAGTGAAACCCTCAAATGTTCTCTCTGGAAGTTTAGATTCCAAATCTGTTATATCTGGAAGTTTGGATTCCAAATCTATCACTGCTAAATTTAACTCCTCTTGCAGTCTTGGGATGACACTGGAATCTCTTTGAATGGTTTTATGCCATGACATGTGCCTACTTAAACTAGCTTTATGAATGCATATTGCTCCACATATTGAACATAATTTACCTTTAAAAGAGTCATGTGACAATCTTTTCCGAGTAAATCCAGTCTTTGAAGTACTTAATACTCTTCTCTTGCTTCTTTCTTCGGGTTTTACATTTTTAACATCACTATGTGATTCCTCTGCCCGTCTCGATTTTTCCTGTAACTTCCCCATCTCATTATCTTTTCTCAGCAGCATTTCATAGACACTATTCTTTTCCCATGAGGCTTTCTGTTTTTTTTTTTTTGTATAAAATATCTCACATTCCTTTAAAATATTCCTTTCTATTCATATTCATTAGTGCTGTACACTACTGTATATTTCTTGCCTTCTATGGCCAAAAACTATCTTCAGTGATCCATATAGCAGAAACTGTACAGCCTCCTGATTTTCTTACTCTACAGCTCTGTTAAGCAGCTTCTTTTAGAGGAAATATAAAAAGTCCCTATGATTTGGTTTCTCTGTATGTTTCTTTACAGTATAAATCAGATCACTACCTAGACACATGTAGAATACTGAATTCTGTGTACTTTTCCCCCATAATGCACCTCTCTGAAGCAGGTTTGCTATTCAAGATCCATGGTCCTAACAGGTGACTGGTATCTTTGATGGCTCAAAACACAGACAGTATAGTAGGTGCTGTTCTGATGACGTATGGAAACGTGATGCAACTGTGGCTTCTCTTATGTCATTGGACAGCTCTGCCAGCAATCTGCCAACAAAGAAAGAAAACACTGAATCATCATAACCTAAACCCATTCTCTGATATATATATATATATATATATATATATATTATTTTCTGAAGGTTACCATTTCTGACTGCATTCTTTCCATTTTTTATATTCTTCCATCAATATATAACACAAACCATTACAACTCCAATAATACCAAAATGACTTCTATTTGATGACTGGATGTGAAATTAGTTATTGTGCATTCCCTTCCTCCTCATTTTCCAGCTATCAGCCGAATGTGATGCCACAGTACAGATAAAAATATTCAATTTTACATTTCTAGCACAAGTTGATTTCTGACACATGCTTTTTACATGTTTCATATTATGAGATATCCACATCAGAGTATGTTAAACTTGATGTACTGCATAAAAAATGCATACTTCAAACAAATAAATAAATAAATACTGTACATTTATATATATATATGTATATATATATATGTACATATATATATATATATATATATATATATATATATGCAAGAGTGTTAGATGGTGGTCTGAGTCTGGCGAATCTTGATGGTAGTGAGTGGAATCTGAAGCAGTTGCTGTTTGCAGATGATACTGCCCTGGTGGCTGACTCAGAGGAGAGATTGAGACAGCTGGTGGAGGAGTTTGGAAGTGTGTGTGAAACGAGGTAATTGAAAGTAAATGAGAATAAGAGTAAAGTGATGAAGTGTACGAGGTTGGTAGATGGTAGGAGGAGGAATATAGTTTTGAATGGTGAGCTGCTTGAGGAGGTTGAGTGTTTTAAGTATTTAGGATCACATGTTGCTGTGGATGGAAGAATAGATACAGAAGTGAAGTTTAGAATGAATGAAGTAGGAAAGGTGCTGGGAGGAATGAAAAGTGTTTAAATGTCATTTGCTTAGAATGGATGTAAAGAGAGGGCTGTATGAGGGTGTTGTGGTACTGATTGCATTATATGGGGCTGAAATATGGAATATGGGTGTAGCAGAGAGGAAGAGTTTGAATGTAATGGAGATGTGGTGATTGAGGAGTATGTGTAGAGTGATACGTATGGATTGAGTGAGAAATGATGAAGTGGAAAGGTGAACTCGAGTTGTGCAGGAGATGGCTGATCGAGTTGAGCAGAGGGTGTTGCAATGGTTTGAGCATATGGAGAGAATGGATAATGAGTGATTGGTGAAAAAGATAACTAGATCTGATGTGAGAGGTGTAAGGCTGAAAGGAAGACCACAAAAAGGATAGATGGACAGTGCGAAGAGAGCGTTGGATGCGAAAGGGATGTATGTTGAGCAAGGAAGAGTGGCTGTGCATGATAGAACTGATTGGAGAGGAAATGTGAATGAATAAATGATGACACAGCCCTGAAGGGATATTCTCCCGCATTTAGTCTGATCAGCAGATCAGGTCAGGTGTGGGTAAGGGGATGGGGCCATTATGATGTGGCAGGGGTAAACCAGCTCTGCTGTCGAGCCCTGCTGCGGATGAGACTGATTGCAATGCGCAGTTGACCCTTGTGTGGTGTGGTGCAGTGAGGATCTGTCCCTTCTCCCCTTGGGGTTAAGATGCGAATGAATGTGTTTGAGTAAATTGGGAGTGTGTCGTCCTGTCTCGGCTACCTCCCTTTCCTTGGGAGAAGCAGCCTAGGTATATATATGTATATAATGGTGGGTGAATTGTCTGGGATAGATTTTGCGTGTCTTGTTGTCTGTATTTTAAGTGGAACAATTTCGGGAGAAATGGTAGGTGATGGTGACCATCATTCACTCACTTGATGTAGTGCTGCCTACTTCTTCCTTAGCCTTTATCATTCTTTTTCTGTGCCTGCTCTCTTCTCTTCCTATTTCTCCCATCTTTCCTGTCACTTCTTATTGCTTTTCTTTCCTTTAAAGGAGGCTTTACATTGAGTGACAAGCCAAATGGTTTCCTGCAAGCCAAGAAACCATTTACAATGCTGGGTGGTAACCATATAACCAAACCATACGTGCTCCCTACGTGTGAACAAGTGGGTTGGTGGAGGGTTAGTGCCCCTCCCTGTAAAACAAATAACGGGATTATGGCATCTGGCAAAAGACAGACAGACATATATATATACATATTTATATATATACACACACACATATATATAAAAATATATTCAT
>JAGKTI010001010.1:57710-73574 GCA_018397915.1 Birgus latro | reverse complement strand
TTTTTTGCCGACGTCATTCTTTTTCGCGTTAAGTGAAGTAGGGTCAATACTACCCTCCCCTGTGATGCGAAATGAGCTGACGCTTTTTCAACGGGAGCTGGCAACCCTGCTTGATAGGTTTGGCACCACAGGAGCAGGCTCAGTAATGTTTGGGCAGCCACAGGAGGAGGATTGTCTCTGTGTGTGATGCACCACGAGGGCATGTTTTGACTCAAATAACACAGTTATTTGGTTACCTACCACATTCTCATCATGCCTAAAGTAACCACAAGCAAGGACAAACGTGTGGAAGTGATTACTTTATACAAAGCTGGCCACAAACTCCCATTTATTGCAAATCAGATGGTGTTAGACTGAGGACAGTGCAGAGACTGGTGAAGCGGTTCAAGGACAGTGGGGAGGCCATTCCTCCCACTCCACTTCCCAAGCCTGGGAGACCTCGTAAGACAACCTTCAGGACCCGTCAGCTGATCTCAAGGCAAGTTAGCAAGGATCCAAGGCTAACAGCACGGGATTTAAAAGAAAAGAACCCACAGTTGCTGGCAGATGTGTCTGTCAGAAGTGTGCAGCAGCTGTTGCATGACGATCTGGGCTACAGGAGTTTTTGTGCTCGTAAAAAACCACTGCTAACTGCACTTCAGAAGAAAAAGAGAGTAAATTTTTGTAAGAAATATCTTGCCTGGAGTGAGGAGCAATGGAAAACTGTGCTTTGGAGTGATGAGTCAACATTTACTGTCACTGGTACCCCTTCATCACGAGTGTACCGCAAACCAGGCAGTGACCCCCTGGATCCTAAGTACACTTCCAAGTTTGTTAAATACCAAGCCTCACTCATGGCTTGGGGCTGCTGTACATATTATGGTGTTGGTAGGTTGGTAATTCAACCTGCAAATGATAAAGTGAACCAGAACAATTATTTGGAGCTCTTAAGTGATATTTTAAGTGACTCTTTTGATAAAACCAAGGCAAGAGTATTTATGCAAGATTCTGCCCCTGCACATGTTGCAAAGTCAGTGAAACAGTGGCTAACAGACTGTGAGGTTCCCTTTATTCGAGATTGGCTCGGAAACAGCCCAGATATCAATCCCATTGAGAATTTATGGGCGCACATGAAGCGGCAGCTGCGTAGTATGGACACATCATCTTTGCCTAAACTTGAGGCTGCAGCTATGGAGCAGTTTTAGTCCGTCTGTTCTGCAAAACTACGCCATCAGTCTCCCGAGATGCCTTAAGAAGATAATAAAGGTGAAGGGGAATGCCAGTAAATACTAAATTCAATGGTGAGTGTTAATTTATTTGTTTCTCCTTGCTAACCACAAGAATGTTTTCTTTTTTTAAGATGGCATCAACACTTTCCGCGCCTATTGTATATATATATATATACATATACAGTAAACTCTTGATAAGCCGAACTTTTAGAAGCCGGAATCTTCAGTTAGCCGAACTCAGGCCGAGACCACGTACGAAGTAGGCCGAAATGCAAAAGTAGGGGGAGAAATGGCGCCAAGCGGACTCGTGGCACCAGTCTGCTGCTTGCTCTTGGAGACGGTATTTGCGCCATTCTTACTATCATTTAGTGCTAAACAGTGCTCTCCTTTTGCCTTCTGCCTTCCCATGGAAGGTTCATAGCTTAAAAGAAGTGATACTGGCACCTCTAGTTGTAAAGGAATGAAGCTAAAAAAAAAAATGTGCGCGTGTGACAGTGTAGTGATCATGATTAAAGTTCAGTACTATTATTACTGAAAGTGTTACATTGCAGTCTATTACAGTGATTACATTTAAGTTTAGCTCTTAATATAGAGTGAAATAAATACTGTACTGGGTACTGTTTAGAATTTACGTTAAAGTATGAACTAACCCACCTCCACCAAATCCGTCTCCAAAACAAAACAAACTACTGAACTTCGAAGAATCTACTGCTTCTAACGAACGGTGTTACATTGCAGTCTATTACAGTGATTACATTTAAGTTTAGTTCTTAATATAAAGTGAAATAAATACTGGGTACTGTTTAGAATTTACATTACAGTATGAACTAAATCACCTCCACCACCTCTGTCTCCAAAACAAAACAAACTGCCAAAGAATCTACTGCTTCTAACGAAAGGTGTTACACTGCAGTCTATTATAGTGATTACATTTAAGTTTAGTTCTTAATATAGAGTGAAATAAATACTGGGTACTTTTTAGAATTTACGTTAAAGAATGAACTAACCCACCTCCACCACCTCCGTCTCCAAATCAAAACAAACTGCCGACAATCTTCTGCCTCTGATGAAAGGCAAATTATGTCCACTGAATTCTTTCTTTTTTGTCTTTCTTTATTAATTTATACACTGTATATGCTCCTTTACTTTAGTGTTAAGAAGACAAGTAATAAGTATTGTTATTGCAATTTGGGGAGGTGAAAGTCCATCTCCAACACACGTTACCGACAGTCGGTACTGCCTCTGTGAATGATTTTCTACCAATTAACCACTTCAGTACTGTGACGTCTATTTCTACTTTATTTACTCGTCCTCCAGCCGATTTTATGGCACTCAGGACTGGACTCACATACTGAAGGGGCTAACGAAGGCTGTACCAACCCCGTGCACTTCCACAGATCCAACCTACACTGACTAAAATTGTCTGGTGGCAGCAAGAACAAAATGAAAATACACCCAGCACTGTAGAGGTTAAATGTATATTAAATGCACTATATTGTTTTTTGTCATAACTAATTTATTTATATATGCTTCTTTAATTTAGTGTTGAAAGGACAAGTAATAGGTATTGTCTTAGCAATTTTGGGGGGTGATAATTCAGTAATTTAGCAATTTTGGGGGGTGAAAATTCGATAAGCTGGAAAATTCGGTAATTCGAACCAGGGTAGAGCCCCATATAGTTCGGCTTATCAAGGGTTTACTGTATACATATATATATATATATATATATATATATATCTACAGTAAAACCTCGATATAACGGACTTCAGTAGACCGGAATTCGCTTTTATCGGACTCGAGGAGCTACCGGACTAAACTCCTATATATTGGAAAAAGTCCGATAAAGCCAGAAACCAGTCCACACTGCCTGACAACTTCAGCTATGTTCACCACAATAAGCCAAGTAAAAGACATGTTTTTCAGTGCACAGTACAGGATTATTATACCATTTCATTAATGTAGTGAAGGTATAACACAGTACAATACTGCAATGGTGGTGAAAACCACTGACGCAATCCGGACTAATGTCTGATATATCGGAAAAAGTCCGAATTAGCAGGGGTAAGTCCAGATGTCGCTTTTATTGGAATTTCGCATATTTCGGACTGGCTTGGGCCCCAATTAGTCCGTTATAGTGAGGTCTTACTGTATGTATATNTGAAGCAGCTCAAGGTTATGAAGGAGTCCATGGAGGATGTGCATATGGTGTGAGGAATGCGGAAGGGGAAAGAATACTCGAGTTTGGGGAGGCTATGGACATGATTGTGTGCAACACACATTTTAGGAAAAGAATCAGCCGGTTGATTACGTACGAGTCCGGGGGAAATAGTAGTCAGATAGATTATTTTCTGGTCAGGAGGGTTGATAGGAGATTAGTGAGGGATGTTAAAGTTATAGGAAGCGAGGAGTGTGTGCAGCAGCACAAACTGTTGATTTGTGACATGGTGCTTAAGGAACGAGTGATGAGAAGGAGGACATATGTACCTAGGAGGAAAATATGGAAGCTGGGAAACCAATCAGTAAGGGATGCCTTTTATAGTGAGATGAGGAGAGTGGTGGCTGAACAGGAAGCCGTAGATAGAGGCGTTAATGAACAGTATAGAGCCCTTAAGAACAACCTCTTGAGAGTTACCGATGCAATATGCGGTTGGACAAGAGGCCCACCAAGACATAAAGTAACTTGGTGGTGGGATGAGGGTGTAGAAGCTGCAGTTAAGGAGAAAAGAAGGCTTTTCCGGGAATGGAAGAATGGTGGTAACAGGGAGGAGTACTTGGCTGCCAAGCGCAGGGCTAGAAGAGAGGTATACAGGGCGAAGTCTGAGTCACAGAGACTTTTACTTGATAATCTAAATCATGGAGAAAGGAAAAATATGATTCTTAGGGTGGCAAATCAGGTGGAGAGGGATAATCGGGACATGGTAGGTGAGCAGTGTGTGAAGAATGATGATGGAAGGGTAGTGGTGAACAGTGAGGATATTAAAGATGCATGGAGAGAGCATTATAGCCGGTTGTTGAATGAGGAGTTTGATTGGGATAGAGAAGGTTTGGAGCCAGCTGATCCAGTGTTTGGCCCTTGGCCTTTGATTGACGCTGCTACTGTAAGTGAGGCAATAGGCAGGATGCGGGTGGGGAAGGCGGCAGGTGTGTCTGGGTTGACTGCCGAAATGTTGAAGGCCTCAGGAGATACTGAGGTGAGGTTAGTCACTGACCTGATAAATATGATTATATATGAGTGTGTTGTCCCAGATGATTGGCTGAAGAGTGTAATTGTAAATGTGTACAAAGGAAAGGGTGATGCCCTGGAAAGGGGAAATTACAGAGGTATAAAGCTCTTAGATCAGATAATGAAAGTAATGGAGAGAGTTCTAGAAGGTATGATTAGGGAAAGAGTGAATATCGATGAGATGCAGTTTGGGTTTATGCCAGGCAGGGGACCACTGATGCCATAATCAGTGTTTGACAGCTTCAGGAAAAATGTATTGGAAAGAAAAGGGAATTGTATTTTGTTTTTGTTGATTTGGAAAAGGCCTTTGACAGAGTCCCTAGAGAGGTGGTGAAGTGGGCAATGAGAAAGTTAAGCTTGGAAGAATGGCTGGTTAGGGTGGTTATGGCCATGTACATGGGTGCTCGCACCCAGGTAAGAGTGAATGGAGCTTTGAGTGATGAGTTTTCCGTGAATGTTGGTGGGCATCAGGGGTCAGTTTTGAGTCCCTTGTTGTTTATCATGGAGCTTGAAGCCCTCTCACGTGACTTCAGAGATGGACTCCCATGGGAGATGTATGCTGATGATTTGGTGTTGATTGCAGAGAATGAAAAGAAGGCGGAGGAAAGATTTAAGAAGTGAAGAGATGGTATGGGGTACAAGGGCTTAAGGGTAAATGCAGATAAAATAAAAGTGATGATATCTAGGGTTGGTGGCGGTACAATCAGAGGAGAGGGAGAGTGGCCATGTGCAGTTTGCCACAAGGGTGTGGGAAGTAATTCCATCTTGTGTAGTGTTTGTGATAAGTGGGTGCACAAGAGATGTAGTGGTATTAGAGGTAGACTGCGAGATGATGCTGATTTCATGTGTGTACCATGTCGGGGAGAGCAGGAGGAGATTGTTAGGCGTGAGAGGGTTGAACTTGCATGTGAGTCTCTTCAGTGTGTGGAGGAGTTTCGTTATTTGGGAGACATGTTATGTGCCGGAGGTGGGGCTGGAGTTAGCTCGGCTGCTAGGGTGAGAAGTGGTTGGAAGAAGTTCAGGGAGCTGTTTCCTCTCCTGACATTGAGAGAACTCTCCTTACGTGCTAAGGGGTCTTTGTATGCAGCATCTGTTAGGAGTGTGATGCTGTTTGGTAGTGAGACCTGGGCAGTAAAGGAAGAGGATATTCGCAGGTTTAAACGTACAGAAATGACAATGATTAGGTGGATGTGCAGTGCGTCCCTGCGTGCAAGGCCTGGGGGGGCTGGGTTTACGATAGAAGAGTTGAGAGGTAGGATGGGACTGGAGTGTATTGGTGTTGTGATGAGGAGAGGTAGGCTCAGGTGGTCTGGACATGTGGAGAGGCTGGGGGATGATAATTGGGTACAGAGGGCGAGAGGTGTTAATACTGGGGGAGGGGTTGGGAGGGGTAGACCGAGAAAGACTTGGGACGAGGTCATTAAGTGTGACTTAAGGGTTAAGGGACTGAACAGGGAGGCTGCCAGGGATCGAGCAGTGTGGAGAGCCGCCATTAGGTGACCAAGGCCAACGCATGCAAGATGTTGGAGCCTTCAAAAACGAAACGAAACGATATATATAAAACTATATCCATCTATAGCCCGACACCCTAATCCCGCTCTGGCACCCACCATTTGACTGCCCTCCCCCCAACTCACTCCCCCCTCCCTCATATACTTGTCCTATCACTCCAGTATGGCCTGAAAACCTTCCAAAGAAACTCAACTGTGGTACTTTGGTGCTGTCTGCAACAAGGAGAGAGCCTATAAAAGGTACCAGGGCCACCCCACCCCTGAATCACATCTTTTCTTTTCTGCCCGGAATCGGAATAAGTCTGTTTTTCGCTCTGCTAAAAATAATTTTATCTGTGCTAAATGCTCTCAACTCTCCAACTCGAATTCTTCTTGCTTCTTCTAGCACCTTGCCAGAAACCCTTATAACAACTTTACCTCATCATCCTTCCCTCCTCCTTTTTTACTCTGATGGCTCTGTAGCTATTTCTTCTACTGATAAAGCAGATCTTTTTGCTCAGACTTTCTCCTCCAATTCCACCTTAGATGATTCCGGTGCTGTTCCTTCATCACTTTCCCCCTCTGACTTCCTCATGGCCGATATTAAAATTTCTTCAGCTGATGTACTGGCCTCAGTACTAACAAGGCATATGTGCCTGATGGAGTCGCTCCTGTTGTCCTCAAAAACTTTGCTTCTGTGCTTACACCCTGCCTAGGTAAACTCTTTTGCCTTTGTCTATCAATTTGTACCTTTCCTTCTTGCTAAAAGTTTGCTCTCATTCAGCCAATCCCAAAGAAGGGTAACCATTCCCAGTCCTTTAACATCCATTGTCTCAAACGTTTTCGAGTCAATTCTTAACATAAGATTTTTTAAGCATCTTTCCTATCACAACCTTCTTTCTCATCATCAGTACGGGTTCCGTCAGGGACGCTCCACTGGCGATCTTCTCACCTACCTTTCAGACTCCTGGTCATCCTGCTTTCGGGACTTTGGAGCAAGCTTTGCCATTGCACTTGACATCTCAAATGCTTTCGATTGAGTCTGGCATAAATATTTAATTTCCAAACTGCCCTCTTACGGTTTCTATCCTTCTATCTGTGCCTTCATCTCTAGCTTCCTTTCTGGTCGTTCTATAGCCACTGTTGTAGATGGCCACTGTTCTCCTAGATCTATCAACAGTGGTGTTCCTCAGGGCTCTCTCCTATCACCAACTCTCTTCCTTTTATTCATCAATGACCTTCTAAGCTGTACATCTAACTCTATCCACTCATACGCTGATGATTCCACCCTTCACCTTTCCATTTGGTTCCCACAACGTCCATCTCAGCAGTTACTTCAACAAACAAGGGATGAGGCTATGGCACACCTAATGTCAGACTTGGCTCATATCTCTGACAGGGGTAAAAATAATCTTGTTGTTTTTAATGCATCAAAGACTTCGTTCTTACACCTATCAACAAGACAAAATCTTCCACAAGATTACCCACTAATGTTTAATAATGTCCAGCTTAGTCCTGCATCATCCTTGAACATGCTTGGGGTTTCATTCACTTGGGATTTATCTTGGAAAGAACATATTACATCTCTTGTGAAATCTGCTTCCAAGAGATTAGGTGTGTTAAGCCGACTCCGAACCTTCTTTACCCCTGCACAGTTGTTGACTTTATACACAGGTTTTATTCACCCCTGTGTGGAGTACAACTCTCATATGTGGAGAGGCTCCCCACATACAGCTCTTCTTAATTGGGTAGAGTCAAAGGCTTTTCGTCTAATTAACTCTTCACCTCTTACTGGCTCCCTTCAACCTCTGTCTCTTCACCACACTGTTGCATCTTTATCTCTTTTCTATCGTTACTTCAACAATCACCGTTCCTCTGAACTGTCTGCTTGCATCCTTCTACTTCTACGACAGGCATGTAACACCCGTGTAGCAACAAACTCTCATTCCTTTTCTGTCCAACTCTCTAATGCAAGAGTTAACCGTTACTCCCAATCCTTCATTTATGCAATAGGTCAACTCAGGAACTGTCTCCCTCTGCCTGTATTTCCTACTTCCTATGATCTCCAGTCTTTCAAATGCAGTGTGTCCAGGCATCTCAAAATTAACGGATCTTGAAGTTGGCTCCCTTTTGCATTATTTTTGTTTTTTCTTGGAAGGAACAATTTGTGGGCCCATGGCCCTTGGTTCCTTCTTCCTTGCATTAAGGGAGAAAAAAAAAACTCCATCCCTCCACTTCATCCTTGGTCTCCCCCTCCCTCCCTCCACTTCACCCACATAGACCCTCTTAGTCAGTCTTTCATTCTCCATTCTCTCCACATGTCCAAACCACCTCAGTGTATCTCTCCTAATTTTCTCAATCACATCCACATCCACCTCACAACGTTCTTTCACTTCTTCATTCGTCAACCTATCCCTCCATGTCACTCCACATGCTCCTTTCAGGTAACCCATTTCCACTGCTCTCACTCTTGACTTATTCCCCTCTAGCAAGGTCCACACCCTGCTTCCATACATCAGGGTAGGGATCACAATACTATCATGCAGTGACTTCTCAACATCCATACTCACCTCCCTATCTCTCATCACCGCTTTCAGTGAACCAACATCCTTCGTTCCCTGCTGTACTCTTTCAAGCACTTAATCCCCAAAACTTCCATCCTTACTCATCACACTACCTAAGTACTTGAATGCACTCACATTCTCCATATCCTCACCATCTATCATCACTGTGCATTCTGTGACTTCATTCCTCTTTATTCTTGTTTACATTAAGTTTCAGATTCCTCTTCTTACACACTGTCCCAAACTCATTCACCAAACCTTGCAACTCCCATTCATCTTCACTCAACAAGACTGTATCATCAGCAAAGAGCAACACTGGAATCTTCCACCCCTCACCCTCATTCATTAGAGCCACCTCCACATCCAATGCCCTACCTTGCACCTCCTTTACAACCCCATCCATGAATATATTAAACAGCCATGGAGACATCACACATCCCTGTTTCAGTCCCACATTTAGATCAAAGAACTCACTCAGTTCACCATCCACTCGCACCGTAGCCCTGGCTCCCTCGTACATAATCTTCACAGTACTCAACAATTTTCCATTCACTCCATATATTAATACCTTCCACATACCTTGCCCATCTACTCTGCCATATGCTGTCTCCAAGTCCATGAAGGCAGCATACACTTCCTTTCCCTTCTCTATACTTTTCCACTAAACATAACAAATATCTGATCTACACACCCTTTTCCCTTCCTAAATTCCCCTCGTTCTTCTCCAACTAGCTCCTCTGTTATATGCTTAACCCTATCAATAAGTATTCTACCATATATTTTTCCACTCACACTAAGAAGGCAAATACCCCTTTTCCTTTGTATAATGGAACAATTATAATTGATTTCCAATCCTCTGGAACCCTTCCCTCTTCCCAGGCAAATCTACACAACTTCCATATCCACTCCACAACAATCTCACCCCCATACTTCAGCATTTCACCATACACTCCATCAATTCTTGGGGGCTTTCCATCTTGATCTGCATTGCTTCATCTACTTCTACCCTACTGATCTCTTCCTCCCTCCTCTCATTTCTTCTTCTCCCAGCCATTCCCCAACAACTTACACTCGCACTGTGCTCACTTTCTACATTCAACAAATCCTCAAAGTGCTCCTTCCATCTCCTCATTTTCTCTCTCTTCTCCACCAACAATCTATTATGCCCATCTTTCACTCCCCTACTATTTCCTCTTCCACACTCTTACTTTCTTTACCTACTTCTAAAACTATTTCTTACTCTCTCTCCATTTCACACTCAGATTCCTCCCATACTCTTCATCCACTCTCTTCTTACTCTCCTTCACCAATCTCTTCACCTCCTTTCTGCTGCTCATGTACACCTCTCTCTTCTCTCTCTCATCTTCTCCCCTACTTATACTCGCTGGCCAGTCACTATATGCCTTCTTCTTTTGTTCCACAGCTCGTTTCACCATCATTCCACCATGCTGTCCCTTGCACACCCCTGCATCTCCTCCTCACTTCACAAACCACCTCACACGCTGCGCCTATCCCCTCCGTGAATATCTTGCATACTTCTTCCACCCCTTCCATCTGCTCTAACTCATACCTTCCCAATCTTTCTTCCACTATGCTCTTATAATCTGTCATTTTCTCACTCTCTTGCAACTTTTCCACTCTTTTCACAGGAGCTGTTTCCTCCTGTCTTCTGCTTCATCTCTTCACCCATTTTCTGTGCAGCCTTACCTTGGCCATCACTAAGTGATGGTCTGAGATTCCATTTCCCCACCCTCTTGCATCCAACACTTTTCTTCTCATTCGCTCATCCACACACACGTAATCTATCATTGCCTTTTGTTAAACAAGTTCACCGTCCATCCTCCTCATGACTCTCAATGTATCCTATTACGTTTGGACCTGCTTCATCCTGCCGACATGAAGTTTCACTGCTTCACTGAGCCGGATACGGTGGACTCAACTTGAACTGCTTCACTTCGTTTGTTTGTCTAGAGTTTCGAGTCGGTTTATCTCTGCCTACCAACATGAAGGCTTCACTGCTCTGCACATACTTCGGTACATTTCCGGATATATGAGGCCTCAACTATGTCAACAAGTGACGAGTTTCACACCCTCTCATCAGTAGCTCTTCAGGATTAGTCTGTAAAGGACGACTACTCTCTGGACCGTCCCCCCCTCAGTGTTGTGATTGTCAGAGATCAGTGCCTGATCGTCTTCTGGTTGTGTGCTGATAGCTGCACTGGAGAGGCTGACTGATCTACCCATCTGGATAAGCTTTATCATTTGTTTTTTCTCTGTTCTTTATATCTTCGATATACTTGTACATGACTGTGAATTGACTGATACTTGATTATGTGGGAAGTTGAACACATATGTTTCGTGATAAGAATATTTAATGGTGATGGTGTACATAATTTAGATAAGTAAAAGTATTGTGTTAGTACAATTTTCCTTTACCTATGATACTTTTATTATCTCATCTATTTTGTTGCGGTCATAAGTACAGTCCGATGTCTTTACCACTGAAATCTTAGCATATAATGAGATTCCTCTAACAACCATATTCAAACACAGAACTAAATCACCTAGGATGAACTGATGGATTCTGGAAATGAGGGAATATAACTACGACATTCAATACCTCAAAGGCAAGGATAATTTTGTCGCAGACCAGTTGTCACGCCCAATTCGAGCGATAGTCCATTCGCCTGAAGCCACATGGCTTGGGTTAGACCGACAACAAATGAGAGACCGCCAGAGAGAAGAACCAGTATGAGCAGAACTTGTGCAGTACCTGGAAGGTGGTAGATCCCTGCTAAAAGATTACAAAAGACTACGTTAGATCAGTTTGCCTTGGTAGATGAGATACAGTATTACATTTTGTACGCGAAAAGGCGGATGGTAGTCTTCATTATAGTCTCATAGTTCCTCGTACCTTAGTTGTTCAGGTTCTACAACACGTCCATGAATTAACAGGTCATCTAAGGCAAAAGAAAACTATAAAAAAAAAAACTGAAGAACTCTATTACTGGCAAAATCTCAAAGTCGATGTATGTGAGTATGTAAAAAACAATGTGTAACTTGTCACAGGTTCAAACAGGACACTGGATTGCAGCAACAGTGAAAGGAATTACCCCCAGTGAATAAACCACTGGAGAAGATTGGAATAGATCTCACTGACATGGTTGCTGGAGTCCTGGGTTATCGCTATGTGCTTACAGCAGTGAACTACTATAGTCACTTCGTTAGGTTCTTCCCCCTTACAACAAAACAGACCACACACATCACAGACAAACTTGGGCAGTATGTGGCAGACTATGGCACACCCCGCAGAATTGTCCCGGACAACAGAGGCGAGTTCATCAGCAGAGACTTTCAACGGTTCTGCCAACGACACCAAATCACCCTGTACTACACGACTCCTTATTATCCCCAAGGGAATGGAGCAACCGAGAGGATGCACAGGACTCTGAAGTCAATCCTCTCCACCTTATGTCAGGGCCACCCTCTCCGTTGGCCCCAATTGCTCCTGTCCTGTCAGATCGCCATGAATCAGGCGGTACATACCTCTACAGGACAGCAACCTTACTTCGCGTTCTTCTCTGGCCACCCTCCCAGACTGGTCAGTGCGCCATTACCCTCAGTTGATGGTGAGGAAGACGAGATCACGGTTCTCCATGCACTCATTCGGGACACTCACCGAAAGATGTCGAGAAGGTACAGAGACATGGCTAACTGAAGGCGAAAGAACCAAGTGGTTGGAATTGGAGCCCTTGTGTGGATTAAGAAACAGTGATACCTGGTACGTGTCGAAAGCTTAATGTGAAATAGGATGGTCCATATCGTGTAGTGGAAGTGTTAATGGACAGAAGTGTGTACGTGGCAGAGAATGTATTCACAGGGAAAAAGTTACAAGGAGCCGCAGGACAAGTAAAACCCAATTATGGAGGGGAAGAGTGGCTCTTGGAACCCCTGGAAGAAGAATTTGAACCTGACCCAGTGGACGAACAATTCCCGCCACGTGAAAGACGTCCTCCCTGGAGACTGATTGAAGAATGTTGAAGTGTTGTGAAGTGGGTTATTGCAGTATCAAGTTAAGAGTTGGATAGCGAAATGTGTGCGGGTCGGACTGTCTGACTATTGGCTGTGATAGTTCAAGAGTTCAGAGAATTTAACCTCATGTCTGGGGTTAATCGGAGTTCTCGTCAGGGGTGTAGCCCAGTTCGGTGGGAATATTATGTTGCTTAAATTCGAGGGTAAACTGCAGAACTCCCTCAACTTACAGTCAGCATGGTCTAGGGTGTAACAGTGACTTCAGGACCTGACAGGCACTCGTCAGTTACTAGGTGGAGAGCTGGAAACACAAGGATGAGTGAATGGAGAGTGAATGTGATAGTAGGTTGTATGCATGGGAAGCGCCCCTGGGACGATCCAAGCAGCGAGAGTACGGGTCAGTCCAGGTGAGATGACCATGTTATCGCCCAGGCAGGAGGGTCGCTGGGGCACATCTTTCCACTGAATTTTCGAGAGATCACTGGTGACAGGGAAGCGACCCCCCTGGGGTACGCAATTTTGCTCGTAAACCGACAGGTGCCACTCATGGGAGTAACAATCAGTGGAATCACTCATTCTGGAGTTCACAGAGAGTTTCACAGTCAAATTTGGTAAGTCCGTCCTGTCCGCACACACATCTCTAAGAAATGTAGAGAAATGAACTGGTTGTTGACTTCTGATGTTAAAAAAAAAAATTCCCGGAGGATGGACCCCTGTAGTGCCGTAATATTAAGGGTAATTTAAGTATACTTAAGTTAGTATAATATAAGCTAATATAAGTGCAGTATAAGTTAGTATAAGTGTAATGTAAATGTAGCCTTGAGCCCCTGATTATTATTCATCTGTAGTATGTAGGGAGTGATCATCAAATTCCATATTCATGCTTGTTCCCTGTTAATGTTTATGGCGAAAGTGATACTCTAGTAATAGAGGACCTGTATTGAGCAATTATGGGAGTGATAGTCATGGTGCAGTCAGTTTCTCATGGTAGAGACGAAAGTTTTAGCACGAGATTAATAATCGCGAAAATTTGTCTTCATACTTTAAATTCGAAATTTGTAAGTCAGGCTTGGTATTATCATCTTTTTGTACTACACCGTAATGAATTAAAGCTTATTTAAATTCTAACTGAAGTTAGTGGAAATTTGTTGCAATATTAAAGTTTGCGTTACACTGGCGACTGGATATGTATCTCCACATGGTTATAATTAGTTTAAACACTCGTTGGTTTAGGCTTCGGTATAATTGTCAATCCCATACGCTTACCACAAAATTTTAAACACTGTCAATCAACCCATCTGTGTACGTCAAGAGTGAAAACTTTTTTTCCAATGCCATGTTAGTAGGTGTGAACAGTATTGCTGCAGAGGAATTAGTCGAAGTCAGTTCCAATGTTAGGACAACCGCGAGGAAGAGAGCATGTGGCCAAAGGCGAGAGACAATCTCTTTGCTCTCCGATGCCCTGTCGTTCACAGATGAGTAGTTCATGCGCTCTGAATTCCCCCCCCCCTTTTTGTTCCTATAACGTTAATCCTCTCTCTATATATATTAGCAGGTTTCCTCTAACTTCCTTTCGTAATGACTTTGCTCTCCGACGCCGTGTCGTCCGCAGACTGTCGTTCCATCGTAGCCGCCTGCCCCAACAATAGTAGTAACCAAACGGTTCATCTCGTTTGTCCCCGATTACACTAGAAATTCTCCCCCCCTCCCTTTTTCAGATTCACTAATCTCGACGGCAAATTATTGGTCCACTGTAATACTGTAATCTTATATTTGCATAGTTCCTCTATTATCATTGTTTGAGTTGCTTGAGAACTTCAAGTGAAAAGTGTGGGAAAGAACTCGGTCCCAAGGATATACTCGGTTATGTAATTTTTCCAAGGTCATTACCCAAGGAGCCCATTCAAGGCCATTGGATTGTTGGTTCCATGTTAAGGTGTCATTGTGAATTTAATGATTTGGTATATGAAATTGTTAGATACACTGGAGATAGTGTTAATTTGGAAATAGTAGGTTAAGAGGTGAAATTAATATATTTACAGTAGGCGCGGAAAGTACTGACTTTTTTTTGCCATCATTCTTTGTTGTGTTAAGTGAAGTAGGGTCAATACTACCCTCCCTTGTGATGCAAAATGAGCTGACGCTTTTTCAACGGGAGCTGGCAACCCTGCTTGATAGGTTTGGCACCACAGGAGCAGGCTCAGTAATGTTTGGGCAGCCACAGGAGGAGGATTGTCTCTGTGTGTGATGCACCACGAGGGCATGTTTTGACAGTTACAGTAAACCCTTGATAAGCCGAACTTTTAGAAGCCGGAATCTTCAGTTAGCCGAACTCAGGCCGAGACCACGTACGAAAGTAGGCCGAAATGCGAAAGTAGGGGGAGAAATGGCGCCAAGCGGACTCGTGGCGCCAGTCTGCTGCTTGCTTTTGGAGATGGTAGTTGCGCCATTCTTACTGTCATTTAGTGCTGAGCAGTGCTCTTTTTTTGCCTTCTGCCTTGCCATGGAAGGTTCATAGCTTAAAAGAAGTGATACTGGCACCTCTAGTCATAAAGGAATGAAGCTAAAAAAAAAAAAAAAAAATTGCGCATGTGACAGTGTAGTGATCACGATTAAAGTTCAGTACTATTATTACTGAAAGTGTTACACTGCAGTCTATTACAGTGATTACATTTAAGTTTAGTTCTTAATATAGAGTGAAATAAATACTGGGTACTGTTTAGAATTTACGTTACAGTATGAACTCAACCACCTCCACCGCCTCTGTCTCCAAAACAAAACAAACTGCCAAAGAATCTACTGCTTCTAACGAAAGGTGTTACACTGCATTCTATTATAGTGACTACATTTAAGTTTAGTTCTTAATATAGAATGAAATAAATACTGGGTACTTTTTAGAATTTACAGTCAAGTGTGAGTTAAACCACCTCCACCACCTCCGTCTCCAAAACAAAACAAACTGCCGACGATCTTCTGCCTCTGACGAAAGGCAAATTAAACAAAACAAACTGCCGACGATCTTCTGCCTCTGACGAAAGGCAAATTATGTGCAGTGAATTCTTTCTTTTTTGTCGTTCTTTATTAATTTATACACTGTATATGCTCCTTTACTTTAGTGTTAAGAAGACAAGTAATAAGTATTGTTATTGCAATTTGGGGAGGTGAAAGTCCATCTCCAACACACGTTACCGACAGTCGGTACTGCCTCTGTGAATGATTTTCTACCAATTAACCACTTCAGTACTGTGACGTCTATTTCTACTTTATTTACGCTTCCTCCAGCCGATTTTATGGCACTCAGGACTGGACTCACATACTGAAGGGGCTAACGAAGGCTGTACCAACCT
>JAGKTI010001010.1:15641-43129 GCA_018397915.1 Birgus latro | reverse complement strand
TCCTGTCATTCTCTGACTAAATATATCTGTGCTGTTTACTTACCTCCTAATTCTACTGACTATCAAAAATTCTTTGACTGTCTTACTTCTACGATGGAACACACTCTATCCATTTCTCCTTTCTCTGAAATCTCCATTCTAGGAGATTTCAATGTTCACCACCACCTTTGGCTCTCCTCTCCTTTCACTGATCCACCTGGTGAACAAGCCTACATCTTTTCTATCCTTAATGACCTAGAGCAGCTTGTACAGTACAACACCCTACCCGTGTCCCTGACTGCCTTGGAGAGAGTTCCAACATACTTGACTTTATCCTAACAACTAATCCTTCTGCTTACACTATTAATCTTTTCTCTCCATTGGGCTCCTCCGATCATAACCTTATTACCTTAACCTGTCCTATCGCTCCAGTACAGCCTGTGGACCTTCCAAAGAAATGCAGCCTGTGGCACTTTGGAGCTGCAGATTGGGAGGCCCTCAGGCAGTACTTCTTTGATTTTCCTTGGAATGATTATTGCTTCCATGGCCGGGAGCCGTCTGAGTGTGCCTTGCGCATTACGGAGGTTATTCTCTCGGGCATGGAAGCATACATTCCTTTCTCATATCCTCTGACTAATGCAAGAAAGCCTTGGTTTAATCACGCCTGTAAAATGCTGTCCGCAACAAGGAGAGGGGCTTTAAAAGGTACCATAGCCAACCCACCCCTGAATCACATCTTTTTTATATTTCTGTCCGGAATCGTGCTAAGTCTGTTCTTCGCTCAGCTAAAAGTAATTTCATCCGTGCTGTTCCCAACTCTCCAACTCAAATTCTTCTCGCTCCTTTTGGCACCTTGCCAAAAACCTTTCTAACAAATTTACCTCATCATCCTTCCCTCCTCTTTTCTACTCTGATGGCTCTGTAGCTATTTCTTCTACTGATAAAGCAGATCTGTTCGCTCATACTTTCTCCTCCAATTCTACCTTAGACGATTCCGGAGCTGTTCCTCCATCACTTTCCCCCTCAAACTTCCTCATGACTGGCATTAAAATTTCTTCAGTTGATGTATTTTCTGCAATCACTGGCCTCAATATTAACAAAGCATATGGGCCTGATGGAGTCCCTCCTGTTGTCCTCAAAAACTGTGCTTCTGTGCTTACACCCTGCCTAGGTAAACTCTTTCGCCTTTGTCTCTCAACTTGTACCTTTCCTTCTTGCTGGAAGTTTGCTCTCATTCAGCCAGTCCCAAAGAAGGATGACCATTCCCAACTCTCTATCATCCAATTGCTTTAACATCCTGTGTCTCAAAAGCTTTCGAATCAGTTCTTAACAGAAAAATTTTAAAGCATCTTTCCTGTCACAACCTTCTTTCTGATCCTCAGTATGGGTTCCGTCAGGGACGCTCCACTGGCGATCTTCTCACCTACCTTTCAGACTCCTGGTCATCCTCCTTTCGGGACTTTGGCGAAAGCTTTGCTATTGCACTTGACATCTCAAAGGCTTTCGATCGAGTCTGGCATAAATCTTTGATTTCCAAACTGCCCTCCTACGGTTTCTATCCTTCTATCTGTGCCTTCATCTCTAGCTTCCTTTCTGGTCGTTCTACAGCTGCTGTTGTAGACGGCCATCTTTCTTCTCCTAGACCTATCAACAGTGGTGTTCCTCATGGCTCTGTCCTATCACCAACTCTCTTCCTTTTATTCATCAATGACCTTCTAAGCTGTACATGTAACCCTATCCACTCATATGCTGATGATTCCACCCTTCACCTTTCCATTCAATTTCCGCAACGTCCATCTCAGCAGTTACTTCAGCAAACAAGGGATGAGGCTATGGCACACCTAATGTCTGACTTGGCTCATATTTCTGGGGTAAAAATAATCTTGTTATTTTTAATGCAACAAAAACTCAGTTCTTACACTTATCAACCCGACAAAATCTTCCTCAGGATTACCCACTAATGTTTAATAATGTCCAGCTCAGTCCTGCATCATCCTTGAACATGCTTGGGGTTTCATTCTCTCGGGATTTGTCTTGGAAAGAACATATTACATCTCTTGTGAAATCTGCTTCCAAGAGATTAGGTGTGCTAAGCCGACTCTGAACTTTCTTTACCCCTGCACAGTTGTTGACCTTGTACACGGGTTTTATTCGCCCATGTATGAAGTACAACTCTCATGTGTGGGGAGGCTCCCCACATGCAGCTCTTCTTAATAGGGTGGAGTCAAAGGCTTTCCATCTCATTAACTCTCCTCCTCTTACTGATTCCCTTCAACCTTTGTCTCTTCGCCGCACTGTTGCTTCTTTATCTCTTCTATCGCTACTTCAATGGTCACAGTTCCTCTGAACTGTCTGCTTGCATCCCTCCACCTCTATGACGGGCACGTAGTACCCGTCTAGCAACAAACTCTCATCCCTTTTCTGTCCAACTCTCTAATGCAAGAGTTAACCGTTACTCCCAGTCCTTCATTTATGCAACTGGTCAACTCTGGAACTGTCTCCCTCTGTCTGTATTCCCTACTTCCTATGATCTCCAGTCTTTCAAACGCAGTGTGTCCAGGCATCTCGAAATGAATGGATCTTGAATCTGGCTCCCTTTTGTATTGTTTTTACTTTTTCTTGGAAGGAACAGTATGCGGGCCCTGGCCCTTGGTTCCTTCTTCCTTGCATAAAAAAAAAAAAAGGTAAGTGAGATACTTATATGGCTAATGATTATGTAACCTGATGCTGTTAGTTGGATTTTAGTATATTTAGAAGACACTGAATGATTATTTGGAAGCCAAACTCTATACAATAGGGTCATTCTATTGAAATCTGCTAAACCTTCAATATAATTACTTCTCATGTAACTGAAGGTAGAAATATGGACATAGTAATACACCTAACAGCTGGATAAACAAAACTAACACTGCATGCGGCAAGATGTGAGAGTGAGCAAAGCTTCAGATCTCCAATCAATCTGCCTAACAAATTGGTGGTTTGGTGTGAGTAAGGAGGGGGAGTTGGGAGCAGTTGTGTGAAATTAACCTGCCCTCTAATGGCAGACTACTCTGTCACTTAATGTTCATGACTGTACCACAACCTAATCATCCCACTGGTTATGCCTGACAGTAGAGTCTGGAGATTTTCCTGTCAATCCCAGCATCCTCAGAGCTCAGAAATGGCTTCTTGGATTATTTCTGGTCAAATTCTCCACAGGTCTTCTTGCCTGGAGGCTGTCTTACAGTGATCTGGGCTTTTCCGTCTTCTAAGCATCAGCCTTTGTGGACAGGCAGCTTGATCAGTACTACATGCTTCACTCCTCTTACTTTTTGCCAAGTGCTGAGATTACTTATCATTAAGCTTTCAGGACATTTACACATTACATTACTTTATAAACCCCAACCCTGTTATGCAATGGGGTTACATTACCATGTGGGAAATGGATTAGATAATGATTTACCAGACAATGGAATGGAATGGAATATGAAGTTTAGGCCGAAGGCCAAGCACTGGGACCTGAGAGGTCATTCAGCGCTTTGATGAGTGAAGTATGAAAGATGATGGTTTAAAAGAGTGAGTTTAAAAAATGGGGAAAGCTACTATACAATAATTATACAAAATTGTAGGTAAAATGAAAACAGATGTAGACAGCAAGCCCTAAAACATAACTATGACAACACTAATCATAGCTTGTAGTACAGCCCTGTCTCCTTTAAAAACGCCATAAGGCTAGAAACATTTGCCCTATTACCTAAAACAACTGATAGGGATCTCCTATTTGTTAAAAATTTCACTCGAGAACGGGCGTAGATCGGACAGTCCAATAAAATATGTCTGCAAGTTATTGTGACATGACAGATGTCACACTGAGGTGGGACCCCTCGGTCCAATAGGAACCCGTGAGTCAAACGTGTATGGCCAATTCGCAGCCTAGTCAGCCTCGTCTCAAAACCCCGACAAGCCTGAGAAGAGGATGACCAGGCACAGACCGAAGGCCGGATATCTTTATACTTTGAGTTATTGGCCAGGGAGGGGGAAACCCATCTCGCCTGCCACTCAGACCAAACAAAGTTATGGATAACGGTCTTCATATCAGAATAGGGAACCTTATTATACCCAACGGAAGGAAGAGAACATGCGGATTTTGCCTCTTTATCAGTGAACTCGTTCCAATAAAGATTAACATGAGACGGTATCCAGCAGAACAAAACCAATTTATACTTTGCAGCCAGGCGCCAAAGCCAAGACTGAATCTTCCTTATTATAGGATGGAATGTATTAAACTGCTTAATGGCGGTCAAGCTTCCTACGGAAGCTTGACCGCCATTNAAGGCCGGATCTCTTTATACTTCGAGTTATTGGCCAGGGAGGGGGAAGCCCATCTCGCCTGCCACTCAGACCAAACAAAGTTATGGATAACGGTCTTCATATCAGAATAGGGAACCTTATTATACCCTACAGAAGGAAGAGAACATGCGGATTTTGCCTCTTTATCAGCGAACTCGTTCCAATAAAGATTAACATGAGACGGTATCCAGCAGAACAAAACCAATTTATACTTTGCAGCCAGGCGCCAAAGCCAAGACTGAATCTTCCTTATTATAGGATGGAATGTATTAAACTGCTTAATGGCGGTCAAGCTTCCGTAGGAGTCTGAATATATTGTAAACGTCTTTCCCAGCATTGAGTAAGCCACTTCAAGAGCCTTCTCGATAGCAGTTAGTTCAGCAGTAAGAACAGAGGCATTGTTTGAAAGCCGTCCAATGCGTACACCCCCTTTATGGACAACAGCAAAACCTACACCAAGTTGTGACTTTGAGCCACCTGTATACAACTTTACTGAATCCCTGTGGAGGAGATCATGGAGCAAAAACTTCGATTTAATTTCTGCATCCGAAGAGGTTTTCCTACATATGGTTTTGGGACACACATTAGGTTTCGGAATGAGCCAAGGAGGAAGATTGCTGTAGCTTACTGATTCAATCTTTTGCTCCCTCAGTGATGCATCACCCACAGGTAGCATACGAATCTGAAAAGGTATAGAGGCTCTTGGGCCACAGAACTTTGACGAGTCACACTGCAACAGAACATCAACACGAGGATTGGTGTAACGACTGCTCTTGATTCGCACAATGTAGCGAAGCCCTAACTCATGCCTACGTAAGTCCAGAGGAAGCTGGTCTGTATCTATGTATAAACTCTCCACAGGGGAAGTGCGGAATGCACCCGAGCACACTCATAGACCCGTATTGTGGAGCACATCAAGCTCATGAAGTTTAGTCTTACAGGCAGAGGAATAAATTTGGCAAGCGTAGTCAATCTGTGATCGGCATAAAGAGTTATAGAGCTTGATAAGGGAGTTCCTATCTGCACCCCAATGAAGACTAGAGACCACTCTAAGGATATTCAATGATTTCTTAACTTTAAGCTTCAGATAATCAATGTGCTGTGACCAAGAGAGACGAGAGTCAAAGATCATGCCCAGAAACTTAACCTCCTTCTCAAAAGGGATGATGTCATCGTTTAACTTTAAGTGTGGGACAACCTCCTGGCGTGTGCTTCTAGTGAAGCAGACTGCAACAGTCTTAGAAGGTGAAAAGCAAAAACCATTATCATCAGCCCAACGACAAATAGTATTTATGGACTTTTGCAAGTGATGACTAATCTCAACTGCATCGTAGCCGGACACACAAATTGCCAAATCATCAGCATATAGGGAGCCCAGCACAGGGCGGGAAATCTGATCGAGAACACCATTGATAGCCACTGCAAAACAGGTGACACTAAGAATGCTGCCTTGGGGAACACCCTCCTCTTGCCTATAAGGGCTGGATACAACATTTCCGACACGAACCTTAATGTAGCGTTCCGACAAGAAGGAACGGATAAAACGAAACATATTTCCCTCAATTCCATATCGAGACAGCTGAAGAAGAATACTAGTGTGCCTGGTTGTGTTGTAAGCTTTCTCAAGGTCAAAGAACACCCCAATAGTCTGACAATGGTTGGCAAAGCTTTGCTGGATATTATTTGAGAGGATCAGAAGGGGGTCTAGTGTCGAACGGTTCTTCCGAAACCCAAACTGGTAAGGAGAAAGCAGCTTTTCGGATTCTAAGTACCACATTAACCTTGCATTAACTAGCTTTTCCATCATCTTACAAACACAGCTTGTAAGTGCGATAGGCCTATAGGAGGTAGCCAAAAGGGGATTTTTGTTTGGCTTGCTGATGGGGATAATGAGGGAAACTCTCCAACTGGCAGGAAAAATGCCCGTTTCCCAAATTTTGTTAATAATCTTTAAGAGGAACATTGTAGCCACAACAGGCAAATTTGTAAGCATTGAATAGAGGATGTTGTCCTCACCTGGAGACGTTGAGGTAATCGATGACAACACGTCTTCCAGTTCCCTGAGTGTGGATGAAGCATTATAGGCAGCATTGCAAGAAGATGAAGAAGGTGGAGGCATGTCAGGAATACCATTCCCTGATATTAGAGAGGACTTGGAGACATCAGCAAAATGCCTCCCTAACGTCTCCGCAACCTCAGCAGGATCAGTAAGGAGGTCGCCACCTACTTTCAATGTCGGAGTGGGAGATGGGATGAATTTGCCTGAAAGTTTTCTAATTTTCCTCCATATAACCCTAGAGGGGGTCTTGGAGTTAATGCTGTTGATGTAAGATATCTGAGTGTCCCGCTTAGCCTTTCGAAAGTAGCGACGTTGCTTTGCCATGGCACGTTGGTAAATTTGGCGCGTGGCAGCTGAGCCCCTGGTCTTGTAACGCCGATAACATTTCCTCGTAATTTTCCTTAGTATGGCACAGGTTTTATTCCACCAGGGGACCGCAGGTCAATGCGGTTTACCTTTCGACATAGGGATGGCCTCACGGGCACTGCCCATAATTGCAGCAACAAAATAATCATAGGCTTCCAAGTGACTAGAGAAGGACTCGAAAGGCCTAGCCAGAAGTATACCATTTTTATAATTCAACCAATCAGCCTCCCGCTCCCTCCACCTAGGAGAGGAATAAGCAGGGACATTTTTCACACACTTTAAATGGATTGGGTAATGGTCGCTTCCATGCAGAAAAGGGTTTACTGACCAATGAAAATCCATAAGGATGGAAGGAGAACACAAGCTCAAGTCGATAGCGGAGGAAGCTCCGCTACAGACATTATGGTAAGTCACAGAGCCATCATTATAAACTGAGATATTATACGATTGGAGTATGTCATCCATAATCCTCCCACCAACATCCAAAATTGTACCACCCCACAGTGGATTATGGGCATTAATTACCAGACAATGGGATGAATATAACATGGGTTCAAGGGGGGCATGAGGCTAAGGGGGCACCCACACACTCACAAAAAAGGGATAGTAGACCTCTTCTAATGCCTTATCTGATTACTTACCTTCACTGTATCACCCATGTGTATAACAGGATGAGTACTATGAGAGGTGGAGTAAAAATAAGACAAGTCCCAAATAAGCATAACTAACTGTAAGTGGCAGCAGGTTTGGCCAGGTTGTCATCATGCTCCTTCCCCCCAAGGCTGAGGGAGAAATGGAGTCCCCAGGCACTCACTTATCTTCAAGAACACACATTGGATGAGGGAGAGGACAGAGTAGAGGGAGTCCAGTGAGTCTCGGGTGAGTGCTGAGGGAGGTGGATGACCAGGTGATAGACTGGTGAGGGCTGCAGCTCATCCTTGCTGACTGCTGAAGACCTTGGCTGAAAGACCATGGTAATGCTGGGTTGCTTGACAGCCCTCCTGGACTCTGCCAGCACCTTCCTGTAGCAGGCAACAGTCTTGTCCATGAAGGACACAGACAAGTCAATCTGAGCCAAATTCGGGTCCCTCTCTCAGATGAGGTTTATCAGTTGCTCAGTCTCATTTAGGATCTGCCACAGCACTGCCATGTCCAGCACCAGCACAGGCTCTTCCTTGCCCACCTCCTACACATGCACACACTCCTCCTGAATGTTCATGAGCTCTTTACTGGAGATCTCCTCCATGTGGCTCTGACACCTCCTGGACATCTTGTCCACCCACACGCTGGAATCCAGCTTCATGCGACGTGTCCACAATGTCGTACTACACCCCTTCAATAATGCGCTCCTCCTAACTCACTGGGAACCTCGTGAGCTTCGCTGGGTGAAGCAGTGGACACACTCTTGCCACAGCTTGTGCCACATGTCATTCCTTGAAGCTGGCACTTCATTCCAATTATGTTGTTAATGACATGGCAGATATTGCAGCCCCACCAAAACTGCTTTATGCTGTCATGCTCGTGGGAACTGCTTACATTCTACATCTGCTGCATGGTGTGCTGCAGGTACAGAGCCTACATATAGCAATGACTCTCAGGTCCAACCACTGTGCACAGGCAGTTGGAGGGTGGACGGGCAACTTTGACATTCTCTACCCAATCACCTATGAAGGCAGGCAGGGTGGCTTGGCACAATGTCAACAACGAGCAGGGAGAGGTTGGTGATGTTGTTCTCCTCAGTGTAGGGGTGCAGGGTGGGGGACAGTTATCTGACTACACAGGAACAGCATAACACAGATCACAGACCTTGGTGTTGGGACGTACAAATTACATAAAGTTCTCCATAATGTAAGCTGCCAGGGTGCTGGGATTTTCTGCATGGCACACCAAAAGTGGTTTCAACTCTCAGCTGCCCTCAGTGTTGCCCCCAAACAGAAGTGTCACATGGTTCTTCAAAGCCTTAAAATCCAGTGCATTCTCCTTCACCTCCAGGAATGTCCCCGACAACACCTACTTCCAATACAGCCCTGTTTTGTTGAAAGTGATGACTTGTTTGTGGCTGTATCCACCATCTTCCATCATGGCTTGGGCTCCTCAGGAAATTCCATCACAGCTGCATGTTCAGTGCTCATGGCCCTTCCAGTAAGTGACATGTGCCACAGGCCAGTGTGCCCCTTGTAGCAGTCGAACCACTGTGGACTCACCTTGAATACCTCCTTGGCCTCCACTCCCAACTTTTTTCTTCATGTCGGACCACAGGAAGAGCGCCTTGGTGCAGATTGGTCTAGAGTTCAACAGCATACCCCACCAATTCAGGTCCTGCACCCACATCATCAGAAGCCATTCTTTCTTCTCCATCACTGGGTCCCTAGCCTTTGTGATACTCTTGGAAATGAGGGAAGGCACTTGTTGCCCTGCAGCTAACATGTCAGCAGATTTCTTGATGATGGCAGAGACGGATGACTGGGAAATCTGCAGCATGTCAGCAAAGCTATTAGTGCCATGGTTGGCTTGATGCCACCTTGCGATGTTCAGCTTCACTTCATGGGTAAAGCTTTTCCTTGGGCACTTCACCTTCCCTTCACCAGGAGCAGTGCCCTGAGCACTACACTTTTACCTGGGGTAGCACCTTGGCCAGACATTATTACAGACTTTCAGTTACCTGTATTTCACTCTAAAATACGAATAAAATTCACTTTAAAGCACACACAGCAATGCCTTTCAATCACTGACACTGCATAATGACTGTGGGAGATCTGCAGTGTTATGCAGGGTGAGAGAAAGATGCAATGGAATGAACCTAAGAGATGCAATCATTACTGCAGGATACATGAGAGAGAGAGAGAGAAAGCACACAAAGAACAGAGCAGCCCAGCTGTTCGAGGAGTGGTGGGAGCTACAAGGCTTGCATAAAAGTGTATAGTTTTCTGCACATGTAAACACTGACAGCCATCTCAGCTCTGACAGGTGATGGCTGGCTTGCATGTTTCGTCATGCATGGAAGGCTTTTCGTTTGCCAAGAAGATGGTCCTACCATATACACAGTTATAGCAATGCATCAATCACTGAAAGATAAGATAACAGGTGTGCTTTCCCTACCACATCTATGGATTTGTCCCTACCACATCTATGGATTTGTTTTCAAGCATTTACTGCTCAGCTTGCAACTCTGACTTTCAACAGTTTTATCCTACTCATTTCACAATGCTCTTTTAAACTTTCTTGCTGCCTCCTTAACTGCAGTAGGCAACTACGGTATGTACTCGTATCAGTCTAACTAGGCTGTTCTCTACACTCCAGGCATTCATTTTTCTGCCCAGCTAATGCAGTTCTCTGAGCTGAATCATGACTTGGCCTAACTCAAACACCTGCAACTCGCAGGTCCTTGCTGTACGTAGTCTAACTTATACGCTTTACACATTATCTTATTACATTTGCGACTTACAGGTCCTTGCTTTATATTGTCTAACTTACATGCCTTACACATTAGCCTCTTATCTGGCAGTCTTGTGATCTGCTTACCAGATAATGCTGCTCAGCCAGACCATCACTTGATAAGCCCACATTTAATTTGCTTGCCTGTTTCATCATCTTTTTGTTTGTTCACTTATCTATAAGCCTCATACCATGGACCCAGCTGGGATCTGCCTTACTGTCAGTTGATTTCATACCAGTATCCATGTATACAGCATGTGACTCCCCAGTCACCTTCCCTCCCACCTGGGATGGATGTGTTCCTCTCTGAGGTCATCGAAAATCACTGTTCTCTGTTTGCACCAGCTGCTTAAGCCTCATCCAACAATCAAATATCTTTAGTTAATTAAACACCACACCTCTAATGAGGTCAGTATGTTGACCAATATTAGAATAAATGCCTCTATTTGCTGATGAAGGAGGGGTGTAGTGCTATCTACTACCTCCCGGCCTATGCATCCTGCCTTCACACTTACTGGCACTCTCCTCAAGCTGGGTTCTCCTGCTGTCACTGTTTACAATGAAGCAAAAGCACATCGCTGAGTTGGTCACCAGCAGAGTGAACGTCGAGTGCCAGTAAAGGGCTAGGTGGATGATGTAACTGACCCTAGTGCTTAGCTGGATCTATATTTTTCCCATGTTTGTCCTGCCTTATCAAATATTACCATGGAACTACCTTCCAAGACCAGATAAGGACCTATCAGCAAATTAAGCATTACACTCCTCCACTGCCAGCAAACTGAGGGTTTTACTCTAAAGCTCACTACTATAATACCAGCAGGATTTGAATTTCTGTCAACTGCAGGATGCACATATATGCATCCATGTAAATATTCACAATGCCATACCGGTATATCTGTTATCAACTTTCTCACTTCCTATTCACATTCCCCACCTTATTCACACACTTATGTCATTCCATCACTTGACTGCCTAGACATCAAAAATAAAATAATGCTACACTACAATATCAGAAAGCCTGAATGAAAGGTACATATTTTACATACAACATAAAAACTAGGTGAAGATTAAGTGGTAAGTCATTAATCCAAATCAACTGATCCACCCCTCTGCAGTGTGTCAAAATCACATTCTTTTAGGAATAATGCTAAATGGAATTACTACATTCTTTTAATGCTTTCCACTAATCCCCTTTACTTGGGAGCACCTGTAGGAAGAGGTTTCAAATCACATTCTAAACCATCCAGAATTCAGGAATGGTGAAGGAATCATCCCAGACAAAGAGCTGGGGCAGGGACGCATTGCTTCTTGCATACAATCACAAGTTTCAAGACTAAATACACAAGCTAGTGCAATGGTGCTCAACCCTTTTAAGTGCCCATACCCCTTGCAATATTGAAATATTTTCCCATACTCCCATCAAAAATGACAATAAAATCACTTTAATAAATCCATAAAGTTTATTTTGACAGCCAAAATAGAAAGGAGGCAAAATGCATCGGTCACAATTATGGTTACTAATTTGGATTTATTTTATGAAAACGACAAACATAATGCGTAGTGTCTGCTGGAAATAAACTTCCTCAAGGTAGACTAGTACAAAATAAACTTATGTAGTACATCCATACTATACAGCGACAGTCACGATAGTAAGTGCTGTCACGAACGCCACTATGTTTCATTCACTCATCTCTTTAATAATGGCTTATAACTACTGGACAACTGTCATAACTACATATCAATATTAAAAGAACTCTGTCTCACATATAGTAAATGCAGTGTGATTTAAGCACATACCAGTGTTCAATGAGTGCAAGTACTTAGTGCTGTGACACAACACTACTGTGACTCTACATACTGAAACACTGCTAGTGGCTCTTTTGTTGTTGTTTTTCACCAATTATTATGGTGAAACAAGGTTCTATTTTTTGAAACAGCAACACACATTTCGTCACTTCCACCTAAACAGTAGCTGGCCTTTGTTTTTATGTGTAGGAGCATTGAAATCCTGTTTCACACAAGTAGGTGATTGCAAATGGCACAAGGACCTCCAAAGCACACCAGAAGTTATCGAGCTGCATTGAATCAAACTCCATTTGGATTTTTTGACTGGCTTTCAGCTCAGTCATTCATCTTTCGTTGTGCCATTATCATCCATGGAATCAAGGTCGAAAAGAAATGGATCCTGGATCTATCCCTGTACACCAGAAAGCTCTCCCTGGTGAAAGTATCCTTGGAAAGACTGACCCATAACCTGCAAATATTCATTAAGTTACAGTGGGTAATTCTTTTTCTGCATTAACAGTTTCATCAAGTTTGAGAAAGTCTGAAAGCTTCCATTCTCAATGCACTTAATCCAAGTTAGAAGTTTATGGATGAAGGCAGACACCTTTTCCCATGCTGTGATCATGTTTATACCTGTTCCTTGGCTGGAGGAGTTCAATTCATTGAGGTGTGTGAATATATTATCTGCCAGGTATGTGAGGGACAAATGAACATCCTGTTTTCAAAAGGGTCATCTGTCACTGTCTTACTTTCTAAGAAACTGCTTGAATTCTTTGTGCAGTTCAAACACACAAGCAAGCACTCGGCCACGGGAAAGCCACCTCACTTCCGTGTGGTGAAGAAGAACACTATGTTCAGATCCAGTTTCTTCACAAAACACTTTGAAGAGATGGTGATTCAGGGCTCATCCTCCGATAAAATTGACTGCATGCACAACAACTGACAAACTTGTTCAAGTGTTCTGGTAAGGACTTTGCTGCAAGTGCATAATGATGCAACACAGTGCGAGACAGTTACATGGGGCACCTCCTTTTTCACACTGGTAGCCAAGCCTGATGTGTTTCCTAGCATGGTGGGGGCTCCATCAGTGCAAAGTGACCCACACCGTCAAGAGTCATTCCATGCTCCGTGATGAAATCCTTCATGAGACAGAACACATCGATTGCTTTTATGGTTGTTGTCAGTGGTTCAAAAAAGAAGAATTCTTCCACTACTTCTTTCTCCTTCACATACCACACAAATACCAATAACTAACTACATAAAATGACATTGGTTGACTCGTCTAACTGAAGACTCATTTTGATAGGACTAGCTCTGATATCTGCAATCACCTGCTACAAGATGCTTGCAACAATGGCTTCTCCATCAGTACAAATCTTTGCATTGGCAGGGTACCACCATGATCAAATCATGCTCTCCTCATCTTCAAGGCTTTGAAATCATTCACAGAATTTGTATCACCATGCCAACTATTAAAATGCTCATTATGACACGAAGATTTGAGATTTGTATTTGAAATACCAAGCTGCACAGTATACACTGCGGTCTCTAGAGTTCCATCCTTTTCTGTCATACACGTGAAACCATAACAGTCACTACGCCACTTGCGTTTCTTAGACATGGTAAATCAGACCTTGATCACACCAATATCTGGAAGGATATAAGATTGAATGTTATTTGACCTTCTCTGCACAGTAACAATGGCACACAATGAGATGAAATTGAATATAGGGATAGGCAACAGTACAACATCCTATTTTTATTTTTTATTTAATTAGATAAATGAAAAATAAAACTAATTTCAATATAAACCACACTGTTACATTACCTTAACCATAAAAACACCAACACACTGCAAAAGTACAAACCTGTTATGCTGTGATTCAGAAGACGAGTGAGGAAAATGGGAAATATCCAAGCAACTGCGCCAGTAGTACAACTGAACACGTACTGTACGAGAAAAACTACAGACGAATTAAATGCATAAACCGTAAGTCTTAGCAGGATAACACTTATATAAATAAAAGTATTGGTACATCACAGTAAGAAAACAGTATGCAGGTATACCCCACTATATGATCCCCCTTTATGCAAGAACACACTTTAGCAATGTAAAATAATTAACACCCTTCCCCGCCTAATGATGGCCAGTCCCCGGTTATCCAGAGAGTATACAGGTATACCCCACTATATGGTCCCCCTTTATGCAATAACACGCTTTAGCAATGTAAAATAATTAACACCTTTCCCCGCATAATGATGGCCAGTCCCTGGTTATCTGGAGGATATTGTTTTTTTTAACCAATTTTGATGATATTGACAAATTTTGTGTGATTTATAAACTGTTCTTAGACTCAGAATAATAGTCATGGGTGGGGTGAACACTGTAATTTTCGGGTACAGTTTACTAAGGCTGATTTTTTCCTGACATTTTTTATGATTTTCAGAGTTTACTTTTGGGTTTAGGAAAGTTATAAATGGTTTTTAGACTTAGTTTAACTTGTTTTAAAGCTATTTGAAGGTTTAGGTGAGCTAGAAACTTGTTTTTGGACTTATTTGGATGGGAATTTGGATTTGGTTGGTGGTGGTGGTGGTGGGGGATCGCAAGGTTCTCAAACGTATGTGAGGAGTAGACTGTAGCACCAGTCAAGCAGGGCAGTACTCCCAAGGTGGATGGCAAGCTGATGACAGGGAGAGCTGGAGCTCCCATTTCATCAGCCCTCCGGACTAGTTCCTGATCATCCCCCTCTGCTGAACTTTTTAAGTGTCTCAGTAACACAGAGTAGGCCAGCATGCTTTCCAATAGAAGTTTCTCTAACTGTCAACACCAAACTACATGCACAGTACACACTACACTTCCTTTTCAAAATGAGAAATGAAAAATGGCAACCAACAACCAAGCCTTGGAGTCTCCAGGGTGAGGAGGGACCATAAATGCTCCCACCATCTGCCCCTCTCCTGGTGACGACTCAACAAGCTGCCTGGAACCACTGTCTGACTCGCTTCTTGATTTCTGCAATATAATGGCCTATCCTCTTACCTCTCCTCCTCTAAACCTCATCTTACTTCCTAACTGAGACAGCTGTCTGAAGCAACTGATAGCAAACCCTTTTCTGTATCTTCTTTATACTCATTTCAAAGCCAAAGGTGGCTGTTGTGTATATGTATGGAAAACTTATCTTGCTCTCGTGTTCCTCAACTTGATTCTTCTGAATTCTCTACTCTTTGGCTTCGGCTTTCCTGTCATTCTCTGACTAAATATATCTGCGATGTTACTTATCCCCTAATTCTACTAACTATGAAAAGTTCGACTATCTTCTACGATGGAACACATTCTATCCATTTCTCCTTTCTCTGAAATCTCCATTCTAGGAGATTTCAATGTTCACCATCACCTTTGGCTCTCCTTTCCTTTCACAGATCCATCTGGAGAACAAGTCTACATCTTCTCTATCCTTAATGACCTACAGCAGCTTGTACAGCACCCTACCCATATCCCTGAGTGCCTTGGAGAAAGCTCCAACATATTTGACCTCTTCCTTACAACTAATCCTTCAGCTTATACTGTTAATCTTTCTTCTCTATTGGGCTCCTCCAATCACAACCTTATTACCTTAACCTGTCCTACCACTCCAGCATGGCCTGTGGACCCCCCAAAGAAACGTTGATTGTGGGACTTTGGAGCTGCGGATTGGGAGGCCTTCAGGCAGTACTTCTTTGATTTTCCCTGGAATTATTATTGCTTCCATGGTCAGGAGCCATCGAAGTGTCCCTTGAGCATTAAGAAGGTTAGTTTCTAGGGCATGGAGGTATACATTCCCTTCTCGTATCCTTTGATTAATGCAAGAAAGCCTTGGTTTTTATCATGCATGTTCTAATGCTGTCCACAACAAGGAGGGGACCTGTGAAAGACACCAGAGCCAACCCACCCCTGAATCATATCTTTTTTATATTTCTGTCTGTAATCGTGCTGTCTGTTCTTCACTTCACTAAAAATAATTTTGTCCGTACTAAATGCTCTCAACTCTCCAACTCAAATCCTTCCTCCTCTTTATTGCACCTTGCCAAAAACTTTTATAACAACTTTACCTCATCATCCTTCCCTCCTCTTTTCTACTCTAATGGCTCTGTAGCTATTTATTCTACTGATAAAGCTGATTTCTTTGTTCAGATTTTCTCCTTCAATTCCACCTTAGACGATTCTAGTGCTGTTCCTCCATCACTTCCCCCCTCTGACTTCCTCTTGGTTAACATTAAAATTTCTTCAGCTTATGTATTTTCTGCCATCACTGGCCTCAGTACTAACAAGGCATATGGGCCTGATGGGCTCCCTCCTGTTGTCCTCAAAAACAGTGCTTCTGTGCTTACACTCTGCCTAGGTAAACTCTTTCGCCTTTGTTTATTAACATGTACCTTTCCTTCTTGCTGGAAGTTTACTCTCATACAGCCAGTCCCAAAGAAGGGTGACCATTTCCATCCCTCTACCGTACAACTGCTTTCACATCCTGTGTCTCAAAAGTTTTCGAGCCAATTTAACACAGAAATTTTAAAGCATCTTTCCTATCACAACCTTCTTTCTGATTGTCAGTATGGGTTCCATCAGGGACACTCCACTGGTGATCTTCTCACCTACCTTTCAGACTCCTGGTCATCCTCCTTTCGGGACTTTGGTGAAAGCTTTGCCACTGCACTCGACGTCTCAAAGGCTTTTGATCGAGTCTGGCATAAATCCTTAATTTCCAAACTGCCCTCTTACGGTTTCTATCCTTCTATCTGTGCCTTCATCTATAGCTTCCTTTCTGGACGTTCTACAGCCGCTGTTGTAGATGGCTCTCCTAGATCTATCAACAGTGGTGTTCCTCAGGGCTCTGTCCTATCACCAACTCTCTTCCTTTTATTCATCAATGACCTATGCTGTACATCTAACCCTATCCATTCGTACGCTGATGATTCCACCCTTCACCTTTCCATTTGGTTCCTGCAACGTCCATCTCAGCAGTTACTTCAACAAACAAGGGATGAGGCTATGGCACACCTAATGTCTGATTTGGCTCATATCTCTTTGACTGGGGTAAATACAATATTGTAGTTTTAGTGCATCAAAGACTAAGTTCTTACACCTATCAACCCAACAAAATCTTCCACAGGAGTACCCACTAATGTTTAATAACATTCAGCCCAATCCTGCATCATCCTTCAACATGCTTAGGGTTTCATTCACTCGGGACTTATCTTGGAAAGATCATATTACATCTCTTGTAAATCTGCTTCCAAGAGATTAGGTGTGCTAAGCCGACTCTGTACCTTCCTTACCCCTGTACAGTTGTTGACTATACACGGGTTTTATTTGCCCCTGTATAGAGTACAGCTCTCATGTGTGGGGAGGCTCCCCACATACAGCTCTTCTAAATAGGATGGAGTCAAAGGATTTTCGTCTAATTAACTCTCCTTCTCTTACTGGCTCCCTTCAACCTCTGTCTCTTCACCACATTGCTGAATCTTTATCTTTTTTCTATCACTACTTCAATGGTCACTGCTCCTCTGAACTGTCTGCTTGCATCCCTCCACCTTTACGACTGGCGCGTAGCACCAGTCTAGCAACAAACTCTCATCCCTTTTCTGTCCAACTCTCTAAATGCAAGAGTTAACCGTTACTCCCAGTCCTTCATTTATGCAACAGATCAACTCTGGAACTGTCTCCCTCTGTGTATTTCCTGCTTCCTATGATCTCCAGTCTTTCAAATGCAGTGTCCAGGCATCTCGAAATGATTGGATCTTGAAATTGGCTCTCTTTTGTATTGTTTTTGTTTTTTTCTTGGGAAGAACAGTTTGTGGGCTCCTGACCTATAGTTCTTTCTTCCTTGCATAAAAAAAAAAAAAAATCTACATTATAATGTCCCCACTTAATGATGTCCCAGCTCAAAAATGGGTTATCACAAACACGCATTTCAATGTTATAGGGGGGGGACGGCCTGTAAAATTAACTACTACCTTGAAGAAAAATACATAAATTTAATAAGTAAAATATTAGGATTTTATTAAATAATTCAATTTGTAAAAAAAAAAAAAAAAAAGTGTAAATCTCTCCATAATACAAGTACTGTACAGTACTGAATTGGACACATGCACCCCCAACTTTGAGGCTTCGTACCCCCAGAGGGTATGTGTACCCCTGGTTAAGAACCATTGATCTAGAGGCATAACTTTAATTGAAACAAAATGTTACAGCTTACACTGCAAGCACATTTTTTTTTTTTTTTTACATCAGTAGCTAATTAAACAACTCTCAAAGTTTGGTGGTAGGTGGTGGTGACCATCATCCACTCACTTGATGTAGTGCTGCCTACATCTTCCTTCACTTTTATCATTCTTTCTCTGTGTCTGCCCTCCTCTCATCCTATTTCTACCATGATTCCTGTCACTTTTTATTACTTTTGCTTTCCTATTCAGGTGGCTTTACATTGAGTGACAAGCCTAATAATTTCCTGTAAGCTAGGAAACCATTTACAACACTGGGTGGTAACCATATAACAAACCAATACCTGTTACCTACATGTCAACAAGTTGGTAGACAGTGGGTTAGTGCCCCTCCCCGTAAAATAACTACCTCAGAGACAAACAGACACCCCTTACGGAATTAGGGCATCTGGCTGTAGATAGATAGACAGACAAGCAGCATTACTAAAAATATGATGTGCAAGACTGCTGCTGCAGCAGAAAACCTAAAACAATTGACTGCTACACTCAAAACACTACACATCGTATAATATTTATACCACCTCCAAGAACTGTAAACAGTACCAAGCAGTTGACCTTTGTGAGAAGTGAATGGGGGGGGGGAGGCATTACAGGCATTCTCCAGTGTATGATACTTTATTCTAATTGTCTTCAAGTTTGACTTTTTCTAAGTAATCAGCCAACCCTTGCTTTGCCATCACCATGGTGGAGATCATCATGATCAACAGAAGTACCATATTTTTCAGCAATTAAGATTCACCTTCTTACTGAAAATTAATAAATATATAAATTAAAAGTCTTCATTCATCTTCAAGAATGAAAGTGATGAATTTGAGCAGGGATTGGTTTTGTCTCTATTCAAAACAGCTTCTTATACATAGTTATCTCATTACTTGCTTTTCAAAGGTAGTGCCTATACTGAAAGCATTTGATGTAACTGATACTGATGGTATACTGTAATATGGAAACAAAAAGTATCCGAGTCAGGGTTGGGAGAAAAAAAAAAATGCCCAGGTTATATTTTCTTTTCTTTTTTTTAAAGAATAAAACTTGGGTAAAACCCACATTTTTACAAACCTTAATATTTTTAGATAAAATATATTTAATTTTTTTGTTTATTTTCACACATTTTTGTATAAGAAAAATATATTGTACAGTGCAGTACTGCTCTGCTCATTTTTCAGGGCTGTACTGTATGTTGAAAAATGCAGTTACAGAAAGGGGATTTCGCCTACATTCATACTTCATATTCAACAGTGTTTTAAAATGCTTTTTTCATCTGCTTTTTCTCCCTTCTCCACTAACAATCTGCCATTTTATCCTTCACTCCTCTACAGCTTCCCTTGCCACCCTGTCTTACCTCCTAGAGTCTAGACCTTCCAAAACCTCTCCCACAACCCTTCCATTTTACACTCACATTTCTTCCAACTCCTCATCCACTCTTTTCTTGTTCACTCTTACTAGTTTATCATTTCCCTCTACTTCTCTACATATAACTCTCTTTTCCATCTCTCATCGACCAATCCTCTACTTCCCATCCAGTCATAATATGCTTTCTCCTCTGCAACAGCTCGTTTCACCTCATCATTCCACCGAGCTCTTCCTGCATCCCCTTTTAGCCCCTGAGGTCCGCGAATCTGCAAAAAGGGTCAGGTTTTCAACTTTCACCAAGGTAAGAAATTTTCTTACAGATTTCAAAAGCCTGAATTTAGACACCTGAAAATGTATACAGTATTTCACTCTCATATAATTAATGGCTATCGACTGTCACAGAACGTCAAAAATAAACACTGTTACCCCTCGCATATACAGAAAACAATGCACCAAAGTAAATTTTAGTCTTATAGACTTGAGGAGCTTGATTTTACACACCAGAAAATGTATATTTCACTCTCATGTCTACTGCTTACAGCACAATCAACTGTCAAAAATAAAGTCACTTCTTGCTATGAGTGAAAATCAGATGTCACTGAGAAATAAGGAGTAATAAGGAGGTGGAGCGAGTGTGGAGGGGAACCAGGAGGGGGGGGGGGAAGAGAAGGAATATGCCTGCACACACACCCAATAAGGTCTAGAGGGGGTATGGGGGGTAATTTGGGTGGGAGGGGACACAAAGGGAGGTGGAGAGATGGCCGGGGGGGGGGGGGGTCCCCATACCCAGAGAGATGGCTGGATCATGCCTCGCACCACCAGATCACTTAGTCTCCATCGGCTAGGTACCACTTACATCATAAAAGAGGCAGGGTTACAGCTCTCCAGTTTTATGTAACCTTGCTACAATCATCGGACATAGGACTTCATGAACCAAGTTTGGAAACAAACGATCGTCAAACATAGGACTTTGGGGGTTAATCTTCTCTTCACCTCACATAGTAACTCAAACACAACACAAATTTCTTCTGTGAATATTACATATTATTTTTACCTCCTCCATCTCCTCAAAATCATGTCTACACAGTCACTCCTCTACTTCTCTCATGCATTCCACCTTTATTCCATCCTCTTGCAACCTGTCCACTCTCCTTGCTGGAGCTGCTTCCTTCTGTCTTTCCAGTTTTCTGTTCACCCAATGCTTTTGCACCTCTATTGTGGACACCACTAGCCTACGAAGTGATCAAATAATCCACTCCCACCAACCTCTATGCACTCTCATGTCCAATACAGATCTTCTGATTTGCTCATCCATACACACAATCTATTATTGCCTTCCATTAATCCAACTCACCACCAACCATCACTTGACATGCATAACTGTGGATCATCTTGTGCCTAAAGACAGCACTGGTTATTACCAAGCCCTTCCCTGACAAATATCCACCAGAGCACTACCATTCCCATCCACTTCAGCAGGTACACCCCACTATCCAACCACTTTATCTACATGGCATTCCCCTTTTCCATCCATATCTCATATCAAAATAACTTTCCCACCCCTTTATCCACACATGCTTCCCCTTTGCCCAACTCATCTTTCACTATAGTCACATGGTCCTTCCTTGGAGTATATACACAATTGCCCATGCTTGTATTCCCACTTTCATTCTTACCGTATAATTTGATTTCTGACTGATCCATACTCATTTATATTTGCCTTCCATCTCTACCACATGGCAAATCATAGACCCTCCTTTGCCTTCTCATTCACATCTCCTTCACATATACCCATTCCTTACTACCAGTTTCTCACACACTTGCCACTCCATTTGGTTTCAGTCTGCCCACAAGTCAACTTTTGCATCCTCAAGCACATGAAAAATCTCTCTTTCACATCATTTGCACCTCTCACATTCCAATTGTCATCCTTATTATGTCCCTTGTCCGGTCTGCAGTCATCAGCTGTGGATCTTTCTGGGTCTCAGACTTTTTTGTTGCATTTTAAGTTAGCTAATTTAACAGGACAGGACACTAACTCTCCACCAACCCACTTTCTTGATTTGGTTTTATAGTTACCACCCACCATAGGAAATTATTCTGAATTATAATTCATATATTCATAGCTTCGAGTGGCAAAACTTAAATGTATGAACAGTATTGTAAAAGTATCAATCAGCAGATCACGTAACCATGGGGACTGCATCATCCTAGTTCAAAGTTTTGCTTAGCTATTCTACAATTTGTGTATTACAATTCTGAACAACAAACTTTTGAGCTCTTAATTAGAGAACTGAGTGAAATGTGTCAACACTAAAAAAAAAAAAAAAAAAAAAAAAAAAAAAAAAAAAAAAAAAAACTGGTCCCATATTCATAAACTTTCCTAAGTACAGTAAACCCTTGATAAGCCAAACTATATGGGGCTCTACCCTGGTTCGAATTACCGAATTTTCACCCCCCAAAATTGCTAAATTACCAAATTATCATCCCCCAAAATTGCTAAATTACCAAATTATCATCCCCCAAAATTGCTAGGAGAATACCTATTACTTGTCCTTTCAACACTAAATTAAAGAAGCATATATAAATAAATTAGTTATGACAAAAAACAATATACTGCATTTAATATACATTTAACCCCTTCAGTGCTGGGTGTATTTTCATTTTGTTCCTGCTGCCACCAGACAATTTTAGTCAGTGTAGGTTGGATCTGTGGAAGTGCACGGGGTTGGTACAGCCTTCGTTAGCCCCTTCAGTGTGTGAGTCCAGTCCTGAGTGCCATAAAATCGGCTGGAGGAAGCGTAAATAAAGTAGAAATAGACGTCACAGTACTGGAGTGGTTAACTGGTAGAAAATCATTCACAGAGGCAGTACCGACTGTCGGTAACGTGTGTTGGAGATGGATTTTCACCCCCCCAAATTGCAATAACAATACTTATTACTTGTCTTCTTAACACTAAAGTAAAGGAGCATATACAGTGTATAAATTAATAAAGAAAGACAAAAAAGAAAGAATTCAGTGCACATAATTTGCCTTTCGTCAGAGGCAGAAGATCGTCAGCAGTTTGCTTTTATTTCGAGACGGAGGTGGTGGAGGTGGGTTAGTTCATTCTTTAACGTAAATTCTAAAAAGTACCCAGTATTTATTTTACTCTATATTAAGAACTAAACTTAAATGTAATCACTATAATAGACTGCAGTGTAACACCTTTCGTTAGAAGCAGTAGATTCTTTGGCAGTTTGTTTTGTTTTGGAGACAGAGGTGGTGGAGGTGGCTGAGTTCATACTGTAACGTAAATTCTAAACAGTACCCAGTATTTATTTCACTCTATATTAAGAACTAAACTTAAATGTAATCACTGTAATAGACTGCAATGTAACACAGTTCGTTAGAAGCAGTAGATTCTTCGAAGTTCGGCAGTTTGTTTTGTTTTGGAGACGGAGTTGGTGGAGGTGGGTTAGTTCATACTTTAACGTAAATTCTAAACAGTACCCAGTATTTATTTCACTCTATATTAAGAACTAAACTTAAATGTAATCACTGTAATAGACTGCAATGTAACACTTTCAGTAATAATAGTACTGAACTTTAATCATGATCACTACACTGTCACATGCGCACATTTTTTTTTTAGCTTCATTCCTTTACGACTAGAGGTGCCAGTATCACTTCTTTTAAGCTATGAACCTTCCATGGCAAGGCAGAAGGCAAAAGGAGAGCACTGTTCAGCACTAAATGACAGTAAGAATGGCGCAACTACCATCTCCAAAAGCAAGCAGCAGACTGGCGCCACGAGTCTGCTTGGCGCCATTTCTCCCCCTACTTTTGCATTTCAGCCTACTTTCATATGTGGTCTCGGCCTGAGTTCGGCTAACTGAAGATTCCGGCTTCTAAAAGTTCGGCTTATCAAGGGTTTACTGTACGGTAGTCCCTCATTTATCTGGATGTGTTCATTACCTGGACACTGGACCTTGGTTCTATTAAACCATTATCCAAATTTACTTCCTATTATCCGGACGTAAAATTCCCCATGAACTTCGGCTGGGCAGCCAACGTGTTCAAACATTCAGTATCGTGGCCACTGGGCTCGAGCTGTGTGTGGGAAGTGGGCCGTAATCCACAACCAGAGCTAAAATATCCATCTGCCCCTGTACTGAGTGGTCAGTCATCTGATCACTCCCAAAGAACCTCCAGCACCCGAGTAATATGACTGTAACCCACATGCATGTCAAAATGTCCGTACGCATCCCCACCCAATGTCCAAAGTGGCATGGCCACCAGGCTAAGTCTTTCCTAACAGCCACTGAGACTGTAACACAGACTGCAAGCCATGAGTACATATTCAGTGACAGCAGCTATCCACCTCTCTAACGAATGTCGAAAGTCCCCTGGTCACCGTGACTTGTGTTTCCACAACTTGGCGTCTAACAGACCACAAATCACGGGTAAATGTATGGTAAAAGTGCCCGTCCGGCTCATGACAGAAAGGGGAGAATCCTGCCCACAGCCTCGCTTCTCCCCCCCTCCTGTCCCTCCTCCATACTCTCCCAGCCCGTCCCTCACTCCCTACCCTCCTCCACGGTGGTAACACTGACTTGCGAATTTTTAATTTTTTTTGTGATTTATTCGACTACTACTGGTCATATTCGATCGGTAGAGAGGTGGCCTGCGGTCCCAACGGACCCAGGTTCGAATCCCCACTGGGGCAGGGAATGGTTTAAAGATATGAATTTAATTAAATCAGGCTTTAATAATCTACCAAAAGACCCGCTGACATGTAAAAATACCCCCGCTAATACAAATACACCAGTCCTGCATGAGACAGCCCTAGCATGTATTCAATAAGGACAGTGGGTGTTAGCGCCAAAGTAGTGATATGTAAAGGTGTATGGTATGTAGGAGGACTGCTGGGCCTAGATAGCAGGCTGTGAAGCCTATGCCCACAGTCACACACACACACAATCAAAATTCCTCAAAATCCACGAGAAACCTCATGAAATTTTGCATCTTGACATATGATTAAACTCTTGGAAGGTGCTGGCAAAATTTTGCACTAGGATGGTCGGATGTTATATGAAGGTAAGATTTACTCTTGAACACTTTATTCTCACTGCATTTCTGTACCTTTACTTATCAGTTTTATGTGTTTTTATTAGCTTACCTTATAGAACAAACACCAGTAAAAATTATGGTAAAGCATTTATACCAATATAACCAATTTCCAGTGGCATATTTGTCCGTGGATTTTTTTTTTTTTGAGTCCTGGGAGCAACCACTCGTCACAGTTTTTTTGTGGATTTTTGCTGTTTAAGCATTCTTTTCTTAATGTTTAGCATTAATATGGATAATCCTGGGTGTGTTTTGATGTCAAAATGTGGCAGAATGACTGGAAAATTGCCAAAATTAGGAGGGATACTATACATACAGTAGTGTATAGGTAGGGTGTTTTTTGGTTTTCATTGTTTTTTATTCATGGTTTTCATGGTGTTTAGCATTACTTTGGATATTCCTATGTGTGTTTTGATGTCTAAATATGGCAGACTGACCTGAAAACAGTGCCAAAATTAGGAGGGGTGCTGTACCTAAGGAGTGTAAATGTAGGGTGTTTTTTAGTTTTCATTTTTTTTCATGGTTTTCTTGGTGATTAGCATTACCCCAGATATTTCTGTGTGTGTTTTCATGTCTAAATATGGCAGACTGACCTGAAAACAATGCCAAAATTAGGAGGGGTACTGTACATACAGTAGTGTACATATAGTGAGTTTTTTGGCTTTCATTTTTTTTTTTTGCATGGTTTTCTTGGTGTTGAAAAGCATTGTGGATAATCTTATATATGTTTTGATGTCAAAATTTGGCAGAATGACAAGAAAACACTGCCAAAATAAGGAGGGATACTGTACATACCCCCCCTGGGGGTAGGGGTTTTTTCAAGAATTCTCCCCCAGTATCCCTGCTTGTCGTAAGAGGTGACTAAAAGGGTTGGTGGTGGGTTAGTGCCACACCCCGTAAAAACAACTAACTAAAAATACAAACAGGAAGCCTCGGACCAGGACTGACCAAAAGTTGACGACAGAGGATCAGACAAAGGACGAGATAAAGATTGCGACCTGGAATGTGAGGGGTATGAATGATGAGGTGAAAGAGAGAGAGATTGGACAGGTGCTTGAGAGTGCGAAAGTGGATATATGTGGAATAACTGAAACTAAATGGCAAGGTGAGAGTGTGAGAGAATGGGAATATGGATGGGGTATATACGTGGGAGTGGGTGAGAATAAGAGGGCGAAAGAGGGAGTGTGTATTGTTGTGAGCAACAGGTGGAAGGAGAATGTAAGAGAGTATGGATCAGCTGGGTCAAGGATTGTGTGGGTAAGAGTGAAAGTTGGATTACAAATGTGGGCAATTGTGTGCGTGTATGCGCCAACGCAAGATCGTGTAAGTAGAGTGAGAGAAGAGTTTTGGACAAATGTGGAAGATTGCTTGGAAAAGTTTGAAAGGAATGAGAGAGTGTTTCTGATTGGAGATATGAATGGAAAAGTGGGGAATGAGAAGGTGGATGGAGTTGTTGGTGAGTGGGGTGTGCCTGCAGAGATGGATGACAATGGCAGTGCTTTAGTGGACATTTGTGCTGGGAGGGGGTTGGTGGTAGCTAATACCCTCTTCAGGCACAAAATGATCCATAGGTATACATGGCAAGTGGTGAGGAGAGAGGACGGGGGAATGAATGAACGGAAGGCAATGATTGACTGTGTGTGTGTGGATGAAAGGATGAGATGTATAATGGATGCAAGAGTATATAGAGGTTGGGGGAGTGGACTTTCTGACCACCACTTGGTGGTGGCCAGAATCAGAATCCAAACAAGATGGAGGAAGAGGAGAAGGGAAAGACAGGAGGAAGTATGTGTTACAAGGAGGGTAGAAAAGTTACAAGAGGATGGAATAAAGGCTGAATATAGAAGGGAAATGGAGGAGCGATTGGGTAAATATAGACTGGAGCATATGGGGGATGTGGAGGGTGTGTGCAAGGTATTCACAGAAGAAATCTGTGCAGCATGTGAGGTGGTGTGTGGGGTGAAAAGAAGACGAAAGGGGGTTCAGGGAACAGCATGGTGGACTGAAGAGGTGAGAGAGGCTGTGGCACAAAAGAAGAAAGCATATAATGAGTGGATGAGGAACAGGGGCAACGAAGAAGCTGAGAGACGGACGAGAGAGTTATATGTAGTGAGGAGGAGAGAGGTGAAAAGATTAGTAAGAGAGAGTAAGAAGAGAGTGGATGAGGAGTTTGGAAGGAATTTGAGTGCAAAGTGGAGGGAATGTAAGAAAATGTTCTGGAAGGAGGTAAAGAGAGCTAGACAGGGTGCCAACGAAGTCAGTGGGGGTGTGAAAGATAAAAATGGTAGATTACTAGTGGAGAAGGGAGAAAAAGTAAACAGATGGAGAGAACACTTTAATGAACTGTTGAACATAGAGAATGAAAGTAATGCAAGTATAAGTGGCTGGGGAATGGCAGGGAGAAGGAGGGTTGTGAGAAGAGAGGAAGAAATCACCAGGATGGAAGTGGTGGAAGCAATGAAGAAAGTTAAAATGGGGAAAGCCCCAGGAATTGATGGAGTGTGTGGTGAAATGCTGAAGCATGGGGGAGAGATAGTAATAGAATGGATGTGGAAGGTGTGCAGATTGGCTTGGGAGGAGGGTAGAGTCCCGGAGGATTGGAAGTCAGGTATAATTATTCCTCTGTACAAAGGAAAAGGGGAAAAAGCAGTGTGTGGTAATCATAGGGGCATTTGCCTTCTCAGTGTAATAGGAAAAATATATGGTAGGATACTTATTGACAGAGTTAGGGAAATTACTGAGGAATTAGTTGGAGAAGAACAAGGAGGTTTTAGGAAGGGAAGAGGTTGTGTAGACCAGATATTCATTCTTAGATCC
>JAGKTI010001010.1:0-10857 GCA_018397915.1 Birgus latro | reverse complement strand
CATCTCATCCTAAGTCTCCCCCCTCCCTCTCCCCCCCTCCGCCTCACTAGCATACACTCTCCCCATTAGTCTCTCACTCTCCATCCTTTCCATATGGCCAAACCACCTCAATCTATTTCTCTTAACACTTTCTACTACATCCACACCACAACGCTCCTTCACTTCCTCATTTGTCAATCTGTCTCTCCATGTAACTCCACATGCTCCTCTAAAACCGCTCATTTCCACTGCTCTCACTCTTGACTTGCGTCCTTCCAAATAGGTCCACGCTTAACTTCCATACGTTAGTGTTGGTATCACAACATGGTCATGCAGTGACTTTTTTATTTCCATGCAGTGACTTTTACTTGAAAATTATAAACACAACAATCAAAAAGGAGAGAGAGAAGTTGATAACTTACAAAGTGGTGGAGTAGAAACTCAAACTGATTTTATGCTGATGAGAAAGGAGCAAGATAATAAAGTGAAAGATTGTAAAGTTATACCAGATGAAGCATGCCTAACCACAACACAGACTCTTAGCTATGGATCTGAGAGTGGAAAATATGAAAGGAAGAAAGAAGAGGGAGGGTGTTAAAAGAGTAAAGGAGTGGAAACTGAAGGATGACGAGATAAGACTACAATCTGAAGAGCATTTTAAGAGAAGAAATGAGAGAGGTGATTGGAAACACTTCAGGGATAATATAACAGAAGCTGCGAGGGAAGTCTGTGGAGAAACAACAGGTCACAGGAGTAAAGAAAGAGAGGCGTGGTGGTGGTGCGAGGAGGTGAAGCAGGCGATAAGTGAGAACAGAGCATTTAAAGTATGGCAGGGAACTAGAAGGGAAGAAGACAGAAGAGAATATAATGAAAAGAAAAGACAGGCAAAGTAAGAAGTGGCCAGAGCAAAAAGGGTGGCATGGGAAAGTTGGAGTAGACATCTGGATAGTGCACAAGGACAGACAAAAATGTTTAAAACTGCAAGACAGATGAGGAAGGAGAGGAAAGACATGGTGCGAGCTAAATTTGAAAAGGATGAAAATGGGGATATAAAAACTGACGAGGCAGAAATACTGGAAAGGTGGAAGAGGCACTTTGAGCTGTTAAATCTATCTATCTATTGCCAGACACCATAATCCTGTAAGGGGTGGCCATTTGACTTTGAGTTATTTGTTTTACGGGGAGGAGCACTAACTCTCCACCAACCCACTTGTTGACACGTAGGGAGCACGTATGGTTTGGTTATATGGTTACCATCCAGCGTTGTAAATGGTTTCTTGACTTACAGGAAACCATTTGGCTTGTCACTCAATGTAAACCCACCTGTAAAGGAAAGAAAAGCAATAAGAAGTGACAGGAAAGATGGAGAAACAGGAAGAGAGGAGGGTAGGGACAGAAAAAGAATGATAAAGGCAAAAGGAAGAAGTAGGAAGCACAACATCAAGTGAGATAGCAGAGATGGGAAAAGCTGAAGGGCCAGTTGTAGAGATAACAGAAGCTGAAGTGGAGATAGTCCTAAAGGAGATGAAGACCGGGAAAGCTCCAGGCCCAACAGGTCTAACAGCTAATCTGATAAAAAAAAAAAAGGTTGGAAGTACCGGTGTAAAAGAATTGACAAGGAATTTTTAATAACATCATAGTAGGAGGACAGCCACCTGAGGACTGGAGAAACAGCTGGACAATGCCAATTTATAAAGGCAAAGGAGATGCCCTACTATGTGGAAAGTACCAAGAAGTCAGACTGTTGGAGCATGGAATGAAGATATTCGAAAAGTGCACAGTTTGGATTTTGCACAGGTAAATCCACAATAGATGCAATATTCATCATGAGACAGTTGCAGGAAAAGTTTCAACAGAGGAGGAAATGCTTGTACCATGTGTTTGTGGACCTGAAAAAGTTTTAGAGCACCAAGGAGAGTTACAGAGTGGGCCTTGAGAAGATAGAATGTGCCTGAGAGACTCACTGCAGCAGTCATGTCTCTCTATATTGATACAAGATCTAAAGTCAAGATAATAGCAGGAACATCAGGAAATTTTGGAACAGGAGTTGGGGTGCATCAAGGTTCAGCACTCAATCCATTGCTGTTTAACATAGTAATGGAGGAGGCAACACAGGAATGTAGGGGGGAAGGCCCATGGGAATTGCTGTATGCTGATGACCTAGTGCTGACAATGGAGACTAAGGAAGAAGTGGTGGAAATATTCAATGGATGGAAAAATGGAATGGAGAAGAGGGGAATGAAAATAAATATGGATAAGACAAAGGTAATGGTGACAGGCAAGAAACCAGCAGAAAGAATTCAGTCAGGAAAATGGCCATATGGATGCTGTGGCAGAGGAGTAGGAGTGAACTCAGTGTTGTGCACGGAGTTTAATAAGTAGTGCCATAGAAGGTGTTCAAGTCTGCAGAATCTGAGAGGAGTGCAATATTTCCGCTGCCCAGCCTGCATAAGAAGAGAAGCGGAGGGCAATGAAGCAGAGGATGCGCTAGAAGTGAATGGGGGCACACTACAGGAAGTGCAGCAGTTCTGCTGTCTAGGAGATCTATTGGACTGTGAAGCAGGGATGGAGAGATCAGTTAGAACAAGAGTGGCATCAGCATGATTAAAGTGGAAGGAAATAGCTAGCCTACTGGTCAACAATCACATACAACTGAGACAGAAGTAAAATATATGAGGGCTGCATTAGACCAGTATTGATATATGGTACTGTAACAAGGGCTCTGACAGATAGACAGATGAATGTTCTGAGGAGTACTGATCGTAGAATGCTAAGATACATGGCGGGAGTGAGATAGGGCAGAGTTTTGAGTGAGGAGGTAGCCAGAACATGCGGGGTGAAGGATCTCAATATCATCTTGAGGCAGCTTAAGATGGTTTGGTCACGTGAGGAGGTGTGAGGAAGGGAGCTGTGTGAGAATAGCAGAGGAACTGGAAGTGGTGGGACGTCGACCCAAGGAAGACCTAGGAAGACCTGGAATAGTGTTGTAACGCAAGATATGGAAAGACTGAGTATTGGAGAAGATGTAATTCAGGATAGGAAGCAGTGGAGAAAAGCCATCGCATGTCCAACCCCACTTTGAATATGAGAACAGAAGGATGAAAATGAAAATGATTATGATGATGATGATAATGATGCTCACTACCTTGTTCCTTATCACTGCTTTCAAAGAACCAGCAACCTTTCTTCCCTGTCATACCTGTAGCACCAGTCAAGCAGGGCAGTACTCCCAAGGTGGATGGAAAGCTGATGACAGGGAGAGCTGGAGCTCCCATTTCATCAGCCCTCAGGACCAGTTCTTGACCATCCCCCTTTGCTGAACATTTTCAGTGTCTCAGTAACATAGAGAGTAGGCCAGCATGCTCTCCAATACAAGTTTCTCTAACTGTCAACACCAAACTACATGCATGATACACGCTACACTTTTTTTCCAAAACTGACAAAAATTGCATCAAAACACTCAGCCTCGGAGTCCCATGGGGGGGGACCATAAACGCCCCCATCATCCACCCCTCTCCCGATGACGACTCTAGCAACGGCATGGAACCACTGTCTGACTCACTCCTTCTTCATTTCTGTAACATTCGCGGCCTTTCCTCTAACTTTCGCTCTGTTGAGCACTACCTCTTCACCTCTAAACGTCATCTTCTCTTCCTCTCTCAGATTCAGCTGTCTGAGGCAACTGACAGCAAACCCTTTTCTGTATCCTCCTACTTTCTCTATTCTCATTTCAAAGCCAAAGGTGGCTGTTGTGTATATGTACGCAACGATCTATCTTGCTCTCGTGTTCCTGAACTTGATTCTTCTGAATTCTCTACTCTCTGGCTTCGGCTCTCCTGTCATTCTCTGACTAAATATATCTGTGCTGTTTACTTATCTCCTAATTCTACTGACTATCAAAAATTCTTTGACTATCTTACTTCTAAAATGGAACACATTCTATCCATTTCTCCTTTCTCTGAAATCTCCATTCTAGGAGATTTCAATGTTCACCACCACCTTTGGCTCTCCTCTCCTTTCACTGATCCACCTGGTGAATAAGCCTACATTTTTTCTATCCTTAATGACCTAGAGCAGCTTGTACGTCACCCTACCCATATCCCTGACTGCCTTGGAGAGAGTTCCACCATACTTGACCTCTTCCTAACAACTAATCATTCTGCTTACACTGTTAATCTTTTCTCTCCGAAATCTGCTTCCAAGAGATTAGATGTGCTAAGCCGACTCCGAACTTTCTTTACCCCAGCACAGTTGTTGGCCTTGTACACGGGTTTTATTCACCCCTGTATGGAGTACAACTCTCATGTGTGAGGAGGCTCCCCACATGCAGCTCTTCTCAATAGGGTGGAGTCAAAGGCTTTTTGTCTCATCAACTCTCCTCCTCTTACTGATTCCCTTCAACCTTTGTCTCTTCGCTGCACTGTTGTGTCTTTATCTCTCTTCTATTGCTACTTCAATGGTCACTGTTCCTCTGAACTGTCTGCTTGCATCCCTCCACCTCTACGACGGGCACGTAGTACCCATCTAGCAACAAACTCTCATCCCTTTTCTGTACAACTCTCTAATGCAAGAGTGAACCGGTACTCCCAGTCCTTCATTTATGCAACTGGTCAACTCTGGAACTGTATTCCTCTGTCTGTATTCCCTACTTCCTATGATTTTCAGTCTTTCAAATGCAGTGTGTCCAGGCATCCCGAAATGAATAGATCTTGAATTTGGCTCTCTTTTGTATTGTTTTTGTTTGTTCTTGGAAGGAACAGTATGTGGGCCCATGGCCATTGGTTCCTTCTTCCTTGCATTTAAAAAAAAAAGCACTTCACCCTCTAAACTTCCATCCTTACACACCACACTTCCCAAGTACTTAAATGCACTCACATATTCCATTTCCTCCTCCTCCAGCCTCACTGTACATTCAGTGACTTCATTTCTCTCAAAGACCAGAACTTTACTATCTATCTATCTATCTATCTACTGCCAGACACCATAATCCCGTAAGGGTTGGCCATTTGACTTTGAGTTATTTTTTTTTACGGGGAGGGGCACTAACCCTCCACCAACCCACTTGTTGACACGTAGGGAGCACGTACGGTTTGGTTATATGGTTACCATCCAGCGTTGTAAGTGGTTTCTTGGCTTACAGGAAACCATTTGGCTTGTCACTCAATGTAATGCCACCAGTAAAGGAAAGAAAAGCAGTAAGAAGTGACAGGAAATATAGGAGAAATAGGAAGAAAGGAGGGCAGGCACAGAAAAAGAATGATAAAGGCTAAGGAAGAAGTAGGCAGCACTACATCAACTTTACCATTCCCTAAATTCACCTTTAGATTCCGTTTCTTACACACACTCCCAAACTCATTCACCAAGCCTCGCAGCTCCCCTTCGTCTTCACTTAAGAATACAGTATCATCTGCAAACAACAATACAAGGAGTTTCCAAACACTGCCCTCTCTTATTAAGGTCGCTCCAACATCCACTGCCCTATCTTGTATCTCTTTTATAACCCCAAGCCTGAAAGTCTACAGTTTATCTTACCAGCCACTGGCGAGTACTTAAAAAATTTTACCAGCCAAGAAAATTTTTTTACAAGCCAGAGGAAAATTAACAAATAATTTGTCAGCTTGAAAGTTATTTATTGTAGCCCAGGATGAAAATAATTAATAGATATGCTTGTATAATAACATAAATACGGAACTTGTATACCGCATACAAATTCCACATTTATTTATTGCTTAAAAAACGAACCTCATCTTTCATTGCCTGCGTAATCGTGTGACCAGTTCCGCAGCTTTCACATGGTTGGCAAAAGTGGTTGTGATGGGCACACCATTATTATTATTATTATTATTATTATTGTTTTCGTAGTTCAATAATGGGTAAAAATTTAGTGAATGGAAGTTCTTCCTTTGCTAGCATGTATGCAGTGGTAATTTTCATCTTCAAATCTTCAGAATTCTTATCTTCTTCCTTCTTTTGCTGACATCGGAATGTCTTGACTATGTTTCCTTGACCCTGGCAATTTAATTCAGCATCACGCAGTTATGCTTCCTGCTCTTGCCATGGTAAACTATGTTTTGTTTTTAAAAATTCTAAGATCCAGTTACGAAATCCGTTTTGCCGGCTGCAGCTGGAATTTTCATGCCAATGGAACATTTCATTTTGTTTTCGTTTTCATCACGCACATGCCACGTAAATTCTTTCTTCCATTTTGGAAGAAATGTTCTCTGTAATGCTTTTTTCGGGGAGGCGATGAGATTGACGTTGACGGCGAGGGTTTCATACGGTTCATGTTGGAAGCAAGCGACGCTGCTCCTTCTCGTCAGCTGTCTACGGCAACATTGATCATGTCATCAGCAAGTGAGAGTCAGAGACAGCGTCTAGCGACTATTATGATGGCAAGCTGTTTTTAATAGAGTTGCCACATTATTAATAATTTTTTTATATATTTTTTAATCATGATTATTCTTAATATGAAGTAGCTGTTAAAGAAACAAATTTTATTAAAATTCTATATATAAAACTGCCATGCGAGTGAGAAATTATTTTTACGCGCCATGTAATTTATTTACTCGCCATGGCGAGTAAAATACTTGCAACTTTCAGGCCTGAACCCCATCCATATACAGACTGAACAACCATGAGGACATGACATCCCTATTTCAATCCAACATTCAGACAGAAAAATTCACTCAGTTCACTATCCACACGCACTGCAGCATTAGCACCCTCATACATACTCTTCACGGCATTTGACAACTTTCCATTTACTCCATATATCCTTAATACTTTCCACATTCCTTGTCTATCCACTGTCATATGCACTCTCCAAATCCATCAAGGCCACATACAACTTCTTTCCCTTCTCTAGAAACTTTTCCACTAAAGACCTTAGATGAATATCTGATCTACACAACCTCTTCCCTTCCTAAAACCTCCCTCTTCTTCTCCAACTACAGAAGGCTCTCAACATTCGATTAATCTTACTTTGATATTTCGTACCTCGATCAGACTCGCAAGCTCGTCTAAAATTCATGCTCGGATTTCGAAAGTCATGCTTCGATCACCGAGGCGAGATTGCGAGCGCAAGTTGATGCTCATCTGTTATGCCACCTACAGGCCACTTGGTGAAGCTTGCCCTCATTCAAATGTTCGATTGTGATGACGGAGGCAGTGAAAGCATCAACAGCAGTGGCCATGGTAATTGGAACAAGGACAAGGAAGCAGGTGTTCACTCAAGCAGGGTTGGGACGAGCGCAAGTGATGGCAGCGAGGGTGGCAGGGTGGCAGTGGTGGCTGGCAACAGTGACTCAGTTCTGAGGCAATTTGCCATCAAGTCAATTCACCAACAAAACATGGACGATTCCCCGTCAGGACAATTTGCACCCTGGACGATTCCCCGTCATTTTATAAATATACTTATTATTAATTCATCAATACAGTACTTGAATACTGTAACTATATTTGATTTATATTCTAGCATCACCCATAGCTGTCTTCATCAATGACGGCAAATTGTCAGTTATTGTTGTGATGGCAAATTGACTTGACAGTGAATTGTCCCGAAACCAGTGACTTAATCACCGCCTCGGAACCAACACTCTACCACACAAGCTTCATTCTTTCTATTTCAAAGTGAGTGAGCCTGTATTCCTTGCTTTTCTTGCTAGCAGTAAGTAAATATGTACAGTACTAAATATAAGCGAATATATGGTTGTGTTATGATTTTGGGTGGCTATAAGTGTATATGTAAAAGCTGATGTAGGTTTGTCGGTGACATGCCAGTCCCATTTATTTGTTTTCCATAAGTTTATCATTTCCAACATCGATAAATCACACTTCAATCGTTTTTTTTGGTCCCAAAACCGATCAAAGATCGAGAGCCTTCTGTAATTCCTCTCTTTTTTCCAAAACTCGGTCAATAAGTATCTTACCATATACTTTTCCTATTACATTAAGAAGACAATGACCCAGGATTACCACACACTTCTTTCTCCCCTTGTCCTTTTTACTGGGGAATAATTATACCTGACTTCCAACCCTCCAGGACTCTTACCTTCCTCCCAGGCCAATCTGCATATCTTCCATATCCATTCCACTACTATCTCTCCCCCATGCTTCAGCATTTCACCACACACTCCATCAGTTCCTGAGGTTTTCCTCATTTTAACTTTCTGCACTGCTTCCACTACTTCCATCCTACCGATTGCTTCCTCTCTTCTCACCTCCCTTCTCCTCCCAGCCATTCCCCAGCCATTTATACTCACATTACTTTCATTCTCTATGTTCAACAATTCCTTAACCCGTTGAGAGCGATAGGGCTCATTTGAGACTTATCAGAGTGGAAAGTGATAGGCCTCAAATGAGCGCGATTTTCAAAGGCGTACCAAAACCGCACCACAAGGAGCAGGTGGCTGAAATTTGTATGGAAGCTAGTGGTAGGTGGCAACTCTCAATACCACCCATGCAATGCCCCATAAACATTCAGAATACGCAGAGGCGGTAGCTCGATCGATAGAGAGTTGGCTTGCAGTCCCAAGGGACCCAGGTTCGAATCCTCGCTGAGGCAGGGGACAGTTTAAGGATTTGAATTTCATTAAATCAGGCTTTACTGATCTACCAGAAGACCCGCCGACATGTCATAAAAATAACCCCGCTAATACCAATACACCAGTCCTGTATGAGACAGCCCTAGCATGTATTCAATATGGACGGTGGGTGTTAGCGCCGAAGTGGTGACATGTAGAGGTGTATGGTATAGGAGGATGGCTGGGCCTTGACAGCAGGCTGTAAAAGCCTATGCCCAGAGTCAGACACATTAAAAAAAAAAAAAAAAACATGCGCACGGACACCATGGAGCGCACGCGATGTAAATTTTCCTCCTGTGATGCACCAGGGCACCACACTAGGCACTAGGGGATCTACACACACACACACAAAAGAGAGAGAGAGAGAGAGAGAGAGAGAGAGAGAGAGAGAGAGAGAGATAAAGGGGATCTGCACACACAAACACACGAGAGAGAGAGAGAGAGAGAATAAATACAGGAATGACAGAACCAGCGTCCCTTCAAATGAGGAGATAGGCATAACATGGGTCCGTCTTTCTTTCTCTCATTCTCCAATCCCTCCCTCCTTTCTCAGAGAGAGATTTACGAGTAAATTGTATAATAAATGTAAGCTTTATCAGCAGTGAGTAAGGTAGTTTATCATAGTTTGAGAGAGAGACAGAGAGAGAGAGAATAAATACAGGAATGACAGAACCAGGGTTCCTTCAAATGAGGAGATAGGCATAACATGGGTCTGTCTCTCATTCTCCAATCCCTCCCTCCTTTCTGAGAGAGAGAGAGAGAGAGAGAGAGAGAGAGAGAGAGAGAGAGAGAGAGAGAGAGAGAGGTGAAAATGGATATAAAAATGAAGGTGAAGTAAAAGTGAAAGTGAAGGCAAAAGTGAAGTTGACAATGAAAATGGTGATTGTGAAGGTGAAAAAAGGTGAAGGTGGAAGTAAAAGTGAAAGTGAAAGCAAAAGTGAAGTTGATGATGAAAATGGTGATTGTGATGGTGAAAGAAAAGGTGAAAGTGAAGGTGAAGAAAGTGAGGGTAAAAGTGAAGGTGAATGTGAAAGTGAAGATGAAGGGGAATGTTAAAGTAAAAGATGGGAGGGCAAAAGTGAAGGTGAGTGAAAGTAATACTAAAGGTAAACATGAAAGGAGGAAAGTAAAGTTGCAAGTGAAGGTGATGGTGAAATTGAAATTCAAAGTGATGGTGAAAGTGAGTGTAAACGTGAAAATAATAATGGAAGTGAATATGACAGTGAATCTGAATGTCAAAGTGAACTAAGAGTGAAGGTAAAAATGAATGAGAAGGTGATGACGGAGGTGATGACGAAGACAAAAATATGTGAAGTAAAATGGAAATGCCGAGTGCGGGAGAGAGAGAGAGAGAGAGAGAGAGAGAGAGAGAGAACAAATAGGAGGAGGAAGTCAGGGGGGAGTCCAGATGTCCCTTTTATCGGACTTTTGCTTTTCTTGGACTGGCTTGGGCCCCAATTAGTCCGTTATAGTGAGGTTATACTGTATGTTTGTACGCATGTGTTTAATGTGTGTTTCTCTAACATTTTAAGACGCTCGTGTTGTGTCTGGGATAGATTAAAACTGCTCTGCCATTTGCCCGAGTTGTGTGGGGCTGCAATATTGTTCTTATGTGTTGTGATTGAAAGATATCCTTCCATCATGGATTTACCTGGTTTCGTCCAAAAAAAATCAGGTGACTGTAGCTTTTATCACGCCGTGGTGTAATGGTATCAGTACAGTACCTGCCTTCTATTTAAGAGGTCCTGGGTTCGATTCCCAGTCAAAAGCGTACAAGTGTATATACGTACATGTATGTATATATACAGTAGGCGCGGAAAGTATTGACGCTAAAGGGCCGATGTCATTTTTTTTCGCATTAAGTGAAGTAGGGTCAATACTACCCTCCCCTGTAATGCGAAATGAGCAGACGCTTTTTCAACGGGAGCTGGCAACCCTGCTTGATAGGTTTGCACCACAGGAGCAGGCTCAGTAATGTTTGGGCAGCCACAGGAGGAGGATTGTCTCTGTGTGTGATGCACCACGAGGGCATGTTTTGACTCAAATAACACAGTTATTTGGTTACCTACCACATTCTCATCATGCCTAAAGTAACCACAAGCAAGGACAAACGTGTGGAAGTGATTACTTTATACAAAGCTGGCCACAAACTCCCAATTATTGCAAATCAAACAGGTGTTAGACTGAGGACAGTGCAGAGACTGGTGAAGCGGTTCAAGGACAGTGGGGAGGCCATTCCTCCCACTCCACTTACCAAGCCTGGGAGACCTCGTAAGACAACCTTCAGGACCCGTCA